>RJWJ010007597.1:0-56857 GCA_004363605.1 Indri indri | reverse complement strand
GTTGTTTTAAGCTGCTAAGTATGTATAATAGTAATTTGTTACAATAGGTGATTGGATTCATCCCATTTAATGAGTTCAAGCAGATAGAAATCTGAGCTGAGATATTCCCAAGAGCATGTGGACTCAGAAAAATACAGGTGGCATTGTCTTTTTTTTTTTTTTTTTTGAAGCCCAAGCTGTGCATTGGTATTTCAGAGTTTTTATTATAATAGAAAGGACTGTTGGCACAGAGAGTGCTTTAATATTCCACTAAAGCTTCTGTAAGCTATAGGTCTTTACTGGGCTTTGTTAAGCATTTTCTAAATATCTTGATCTCTTTTCTTTTCCACTATAAAAAGGAAAAAAATTGTAAAAGATATCGTTTGGCAATGCAGCCTGGCAGAGAAAGTGTTAAGATCCATATAAGCTAGCATTGTTAAAATTTGTATTATCTTAACCATGAAATTTTAATAAATCAATGAACAAATGAGGTTGGTGTGATAGAGTCGTAACCTGAAAATCTTTTGTCTGTCAGTTCCATGCATGGATAATTATTAATGATGGCTATTTAATGCATTCGTATGGAACCATACTAACTCGCAGCAGGGAAGTAGTAGCTCTCATTTAGGATCTAACTGTAACATTTGTGGAATGTGAGCCAATCAACACACCTGAATGCTTGGTGTTTACTGGGAGCTTTGCGTCAGGGACGCACTTGCAGGTATATACTGCTTGCTAACCTGAAAACCCGGGAAAGAACCGTGACTATTCTGAAAACCCTAATGGTTTGACAAATGGCCATTTGAACAATGTATAATAAGCTTCTCAAGACTTCTTAATTTAATTCCTTATTTTAACTGCTGTGAGGATTCAGGGTGTCAATGCATCTTCAGAGTATTACAGTGGAAATGAGAATTATAAGTAGATTTTCAGTCTTTTCTTAGGATAGAAGACAATGCCTATCATTCACTAGTCTAAGATTAGTCTTCTATTCATTAGTAAAGAAATACTCCTTGAATGTTCCAAAGAGTATATATGTGGTCAGTCTGCAACAGTAATGCTTGGTCAGAGAGGCAAATTATTGGTCTGTGGGCAAGGGGATAAAGCTGGAAGGTGCTGGTCAATGCTTAACAACTAGCTCTCAGGGAAAAAGAAATAAAAAGACCCTAATTAGCAGTGTTTGCTACTCCCATCATGACCAATTGCAACCTACCTTCCTGGGTATCACTGAACAGGGATTTGGGGAGGAGAAGTGCCCAAGTGGCTGTCATCAGCTGGTGCAAAGTGATGTCAACACTTACATCACTGTAAAGAGATTTCAAGGTGTAGCTACTCTAAGAGACACATCATGGCCCTAAGATTAAGAATAGCCATAAAACCTACGCGAACATTTTGCAGGGCCTACATTACGTGTGACTTAGCAATATGACATAATCTGGCCTGGAAATTTCTAACCCTGGCCTGGAGATTATTGGATCTCTGTGACTATGAGACCTAAAATCCCTGGTTTTCCTAGAGACAAGGCCACCTCAGCAAAGATGCAACTTTCATGAACCTCAAAACAAAGCTGACCCTTACAAGATAGTTTAAACTCCTCTCATGAAAGAAATACCTGGTTACTAACTCAGACCGAATACAGGCATAAGAAAGGGGGAAGAATCTCCCATGCTATGCAAATGCTCTCCAGATGGAGATTTCCCAGGCAGGCACTCATCTGACTTCTGACTGGATCTGGCCCGTGCCACCAGCCTGCTCCTTCTGTCTGGTACGAACACCACCAGAATGCACTGCCTGAATGTTGGACAGTGTCTAAGACCAATCTTGGACATATGACAATTGGGCCTAGGGGAGAAGTTGCCCTGGAGAAGCTCATCATTAGGACCTCCAGAGACCCCTGAACATGACGCGGGGCAGAAGCTAGGAGGTCATTTACATTTGCGACTCTTCTAAACACCTGCACCCACATTTGGACTTTAAAACATTGTAGTACAGTGAAGGTAAGCAGTGTAAAGATCTCTCTTCTTTTATTTTTGTTTTTCTTTTCTGCTCCTCCAGATGTGAAATAACTAAAAATTTCACTGTGTTAAATGAAGGGCCATGCCATTCATATGCTCCTGGATAGGTTTTATTTTAAATACTTAGAGCCTAAATCCTGAACTCCCTCAAGGGTCGTGGCTGCGTAACGGAGCAGCCACGCTAAACGACAAACCCAGCTAGGCGACTGGAACACTTGCTGGATGTTTTCAACTGAGCTGTGATTCCAATTTTAGTTTTTCAGAGACATATGATATGAGAGATTAAAGGGCTCTTTTTCAGTGATTCATTTAAATCAATTATGAATAAGTTGACATCCCTGGGAAGTTTTGAATATTTTATTACATGTATGGATGGCACTTCTAATTGGAGACAGTGACACTCACCTACTCCAACACACTCCTTCCTTGGTGCAGCCACCCAACCTAATCAATCTTAGAGCTGCTATGTTTAAAAAATTATTCTAAAACCATTCAAAACAGAGTGGGAGCAAGAGAACCATATCTTATAATCTCATTGCTCTAAATTTCTCAAGGTAGATGTAGGAAGAGTCAGTTCTGACCTAGATTTATTACAGTTTGGGGTGGAATACATTTTCTCCGGTGGCCTCTCAGTCTGTGGTCGCCAGGGTTGGATTAGCTGAGCTGTCTGGGAAGCAGGTGCCCTGTGTGTTTCCATGAAACAGCTGCTCAGTAAAAATTTGAGGATGATGATGGTGTCAGAGCCTCTGAGGATGTCTAGAATGGTCCAGCTCCTGGACGATTTTGCTTGAGTGTGTGGTGCTGTGCTTTGTTTTACCCAGGCAATGGCTCAGGCTTACACAATCTATCATAAACCAGGCATTGAAACTAAGGGTGGGAGGGAGAATTGAGAACAATGCATACTAATGTGCATTCAAGAATGCACTTGTAACAGCTGAAAATTCTGAAACAGTGTAAATGTCCCCAAATTGGAAACTAAAATATTAAATTCTAGCTCAGAAATATGACAGGATTCTATACGATTACTAAAAATATTAATACATACATATATATATACATAAAGCCCATGAATGATGTATAATTAAGTTAAAAAATTGATAGTATGTCTCAGTTATATAAAAGATACATAGTGACATCAACACCTACATGGAAAAATGAATGGAAGGATTTTTAAGAAATTTGTGATTTATAGATATTCTTTTTTCCCTTTTGTTTATCTGTCTTGCTACACTGAGCAGATACTACCATGTAATAATGAAATAATAGCAAACATTTAAAAATGAGAAAAGAAAATTGTTGTAAATCCTTCTCTAAGAGAGCTGTTTATGAGGCTTTGGCTAGGTCCCTGTCTTCCTGGACTTGTTCCATCTTCCCCTACTCCTATGTGTCACCCATCCCCCACATCTTCCCTTATGGGAGCCCAGTGGAGTAGATGCGATGGTTTCGCTTCCTACACCTAAGAATTCTCCTCAGGACCATATTGTGAAGATGGGGACCAGGTTACCAGAGTTTTCTCACGTAGGTCAGGGAAGTTGGGGCTAGTTCAAAAATCCCACCAGCCAAGAGGTTCACTACTAGGATCCAGGGGCTGGCATGCAGGCGATGGACCCTCCTGGCCGGAAGCATCCTTGATTCAGACACCCAGACCTTGCTCTCTCAGTTTCCTTTGGCTTCTCTTTTTCCCCTTTCACCAGTTTGCTCCTCCACACAAGACTGCAGAGCCTGGACAAATCCTCAAGTAGCTCATCAAGATGCAGCTGCCCTTTCCGCTCAATCCTACTTAATGTCTATGTCAGCATATCCCTTGCCTCCTCAGAATGTCGGGCCACAAGCCATGTTTTTAGCTTTCCTAAATGGAAGCATGTCTCAAGAGGAGGATTAGCCAATTGGCTAAGGAACAAAGAATCAATTTAGTCTAAAATAGTTCCTTTAATTGTGGTACTTTGCATCCGCACTAATTTTCCAGGGCACTGTGTGCTTTGTCCGAAACCTTCAGGGAGTCTAGAGTGGGCCTGCCTGTCACCATTAGGCAGGGAGAGGTTGTCATGTGTCCCTGCGTTCTGCTGGAGTAAGAAGCTGAGCCAGGAAAGGATGTAGCTTTCAACTATCTGAAATGCATGACAACTGCTCAGGGTGCTTCTTCGGTGTCTTATCTTTAATAAAAAGAAGAAAGGAAATTTTCAAAAGCTATAGGGAGAGGATAGCTAAAGAATTTATAGCCTTGCCTATACACCGACTAATTGATTACAACAAATGATATAATAAGGTCTCCTGGCGCTGAAATTTATCCCTAGCAACACAGGGAATCATAACTGATGCTTTAAAGTAAAAAGTCTCTCATTGCATGGTTAGCCAAATAATTGAGATGTCTATTTCATTTGAAGTAGAAAACCGAATTTAGGCAACACTATCAAACAGTTGAAATCAGGCATAATGCCAAATGTTTCAATACACGAAGAAGGCAATGGTTAATTCTTCTTATTTATCACTACGAAAACTTCCTACCTGCCCCCCCAATTAAATAATACATGCAATTCTAGCATTTGTTTGAAAATAAAAAAATAATTTTCAGTAGGTTTTGCTCTCTGAAAGTTTAAAATGTAAAGTAATACATATGCTGTTACAGATGTAAAAATAAATATACTACAATTTGCCGAGCAACTACTGAGTGCCAAGTGCTAGGTATAAGTTATTCTGTAAATATAATTGCTGTGAAACCTAGACATGATGATTGTGCCCACTTATTAGATGCAAAAACTGAGGCCACAGAGTTTCATCTTTTCCAGGACCTTCTAGTCTGGAAGCGGTTGAGTCAAGTTTTGAACTTTCTAGCTTTAAATGTGTCTGGCTTCCAATAAGCCAAATGACCTTCTGGATATATAAAGAACATGCACAGTTAAGAGTTGTATTTTAGAAAACTTAGAAGTGGGAGTAAAATTAGCTTAAAAGGCTTTGTTCTGCAGGCAAATGTGAAGTGAATTAGGCATGCAGGCTGGGGAAAGGAAGTGTCTGGGTAATGGAGTATATTCTGAACCCTGCAAAATGACGAAATACCCTATAACTCAAGAAGAATGTCAGGATTAGGTGATGAACAGAAATATTAGGGTAAGAATCAAGATAAGAGGTTCGGTCATGAGTTCTCTGGAAGCCTGGTCCTATCAGACTGTTTCCTCAATGCTCATCACTGAGTCTTTTTTGCATATCCTTGGTGTTCTATAAATATTTCCCAGATGAAGGAATTGAGTATCGTAGGACACGGATGTCAGGTTCCTAGACTGAGGCTGAAATTATCAGGATATAGAGTCCAGGTCTTCCTGTCCCAGGTCGTTCTCATTCTACTTGGTACCTGGCTTTATTTAACCTAGAAAAAAATGGCAGCATAGAAATTTTTAGTGCAGGAGTTCTGAACCAGAGGTTCATGAAGCAGCTCAGTCAGGGAAGGACGGTCTTTCTGTAGAGGGGTCTGTTGTCGTGTTACATACTGTATGATTTTTAGAGTATATGGACATTTTAATAGGGAAAGAACCATGGCCTTTATCAGATTCTAAAGAGGGACTCTGAATTACAAAGATAATAATGATAATAATAAGATGAAGTCATGGGAATACAAGAGAGATTCAAAGTCTGGCCTTTCCATTTTAATTCATTTCCTCCTCTCCATCCTCCAAAATGCCAAGGTTATTCTTGATTGCATTCCTTCACTTATGCCATCATAAATGCTGGCATTTAAATGGAGCCATCATGCCACTTTGCTTAAATGTTGTCACCTCACCATTTTGTTCAGGGGACTCCTCTGCACCCTTTGGAACCCAGAGCTTCCATCTTCCATCAAGTCTTTCCTGACGACTTTAGGGCCCATTGGTTTAATTTCTTCCTGCTTTTGTTTCCTATAGAACTTATGGCTTATCCCTCACAACTTATCATTTAATTAAGTATTGTCTGTTCTTGTCGTTTCACGAAGTCAACTTTTTAATGCTAATAGATTAATAGATCCTTGGGCACAGAAACATCATAGTAGTTCAGAGCACACACCCGATTGAGTTTTTCCTCCTACTTTGTGCCCTTGGACAGGTTACTAAACTCTGTATCTCTTACATTTTTCTTCTGTGCAATGATAATAATAACAGAACCTACACCATTCAGTGTGATGGGAGGATAAATAAGGTAATGCAAGAAAGTTTCTTAGTACAGTCTCTGAGAATGGTAAATTGATTTGAGCTATTACAAAATATTCATCATTATATTCTACTTCTTCTAAATTGGTATGGGAGCCTCTCTGCTTCTATTCTTTAATTATGAGACACTTGAAAACTTATTTAAGTCATTCTCAGTTTCCTAATTTTTAAAGCAATGCTACAATATTTGCAAACAGATTTCTTGTAGGGTTCAAATTTGACAATGGCCATAGACTTGCTTTCGAATCCTAACCTCACAACAACCCCAGCAAAGCTGTCAAGGGCCCTTCCCTAGATTTTCCAGATGAAGCACCACCCTCAAGTTGTGACGTGTTAAGTGTCCAAGCCTAGAATTGCTAGGAGCAAAGTTATTAAACTTCCCCAATGGATTTAGGAGAAAATGCAGCCCACACTCAGAAAGAAGCAGATCTGGGAGAAGGAGGGAGGTTTGGGTGCCTTGAGAGGGTTCTTGAGAACCCTTGAGAAGGGTTCGCACCAACCTTTCCTACGTCCTTGCCTTTGTTGTTTACTTGAGTCAACGACTCCATGCTCTGCTTTCCCAACAAAGCTAGTTAGAGCTGGGCACCCTCTGGACCTCTGGAGCAGCCTTCAACTAACACAGAGCGGCAGGAGAAAATTTGGCTATTCACTAAGAGAAAGGATGGTTGGGGAAAAGTGATTTTTTCTCTCTTTATGTTTCTATTCTAATCAAAAGAGAAACAGATGAGATCCTAGAAATGTTAGAGAGAAGTCAGGAAACACACATCCCATGAGTGCTCAGGCAGAACAGAGGAGGAACCAACATTCTTGTCCTCATAGAATTTGAGTTATACGTATTCTCCTAGTCCACGGAGCACCCAGAAGTTTGGTAGAACTCCAATGCAGGGCAGGGTTTAGGCAAATGTCTGCTCCAATGGACCCCTAAACCCTCAGGGCAGTGGAAGCAATTGCAGCCATGTGTGTACATGTGTGTGGGAGGGGGAAGGGAGCATTGATTACAAAAGGTAGCAGCTCTTGAGGGAACAGCCAGGGGGAAAAGGAGAGGTGCCAAGACAGAGAAGAGCATCAGCGAAGAAGCCTTTCTTTGCCATGGCGTAGGGTAACTTCAAGCAGCTGTTGTATCAGAGAAAGCTTAGAATCTACCCCTTCTACTTGGGCTCCAGTAATTGTGCTGATAGGGGCCTTATCAAGATATGTTTGGTTTTGTGCCCATCAGAAAAAATGTTACAAACATCTTTAGAATCTAGGCTTGTATTGCCTTTGCAGCTAAGGAACAAATGTTGCTTAAATGCCCAAGTAAAAACCTGTTAGCTGTGGTCAGATGGGCATATTTGTCCCTGTGTACATATAAGTGCACGTACACGAGGTGCACTGCATATTACAAATCACCTATCGATCGCTGGATCTTGGTAGCTATGAAGATACGTAAAACCTGGTCCTGTATAGCTTCCCCCCACCTTCCATGCACATGATGATTTTCTAAAGTTAAGGTTGTGGTGATCGTGGGGAAGATTACATTTTATACATTTTTCAGAATAAAAATTTACCCTCTTGGTGGCAGGGTCCCAGAGTTTTCTGAGGAGACTTCGTTTTTAAGCAACTTATTTTCAAATAAATGATTATGAAAGTAATAAATGCTCATGTCAGGAAATTTGAAAAAAATGTAGAAAAGGTCAAAGAAGAAAATGAAAATCACCCGTAAGGAGACCTCTTTGAAGGGAAAGAGATCTCCTGGCTATTTCAATAGAAAGTCCTTTGCATTCAATTCAATCCTGAAAGCGTTCACCTGTAGACCTCTGCGTTGGCGGAACGCATAGTGGAATAACGCTCAGCCCCTGCCTTTGAGGACGTGGTAATGGAGTAAGGGCTAGAACAACTCTCCTTATATGAAATTCTGCTCCACCGAGATGACAGTTATAATGAGGTTCTGCCCTATTCACACTTGTCATATTCGCCAAGACAAAGAGGGCTTTGGAGAAGAAGAGAGGCTTTTAAAACTTCAATAACAGGCTAAATAAAGTGTGAAAACAGCCTTTTGTCCTTTGTTTCTAAATAGGCTCCAAATAAAGGAGTTCAGGAGCTAATACGAGACTGCATTGCAGTGAGCATCCAATGGCAAAGGTGCACTAACTTGCTTTTGCATTTGAGTGACGGGGATTGGTGGGGGAAGAGGTCAATGCCAGAAAGATCTGATGCAGATTGGGGCAGACTATTAACCAGCTGGGTGTCTCCCACGTGTAGGTTGAAACCACACTTACCAAATTGCCTGAGACAGGTTGTACAAAAGCTATCAGCTGCTACTAGCTTTTGACTTGCTACCAGTTTCTTCTAGTCCTTTCTTATTATTGTCTCGGTGCATAAACACTTCTATACAGACGACTGCATTTATTCAGTGGGTAATACATGCTCAGGAAAAACTTATATTTTCAGGGGACAATTTAGGGTAGAAGAGGAGGAATTGGATGGCAATAGCATGGAGGCTACAAATGAATTCAGCAATTATGGGTGTGCACGAGACAACCATGTTCACAAATGCTTCCAGGAAAGCCAGACAGCACCTGTGCCTCCCAGAGGTTGTTTCACTCTCTTTGTAGCTGGATCTTTGCTTGGAGGTGGTGGTGCCAAAGGTGAGACAGGTGCAGTGCAAATGTCTCCATGTGCATCCACGCCCACCTACCTGTATACCTGGCATCACACTTGAGCAGAGCAATCAGAGAAGGAAGAAAACACAACATAGCAAAACAGAAAAATTGCCTGCAGTAATGAAGGAAATACACAAGCTAGAGAGGATTAGCAAGAGACCGTAATGGTAGGTTTTGGGTCAACTCTGTTTTAAATTAAAATCTGAAAATAAATTTCCATCAGTTAAAAAGAGCTAAGCATCTCCTTGTGAATTGTCCACAGCTGTTCCTATACTGATTGTCTTTCTTTTCTGCAGGCATTTTAGGAAAACAAGCAAGGAAATGAAATAAACCCCACTGTTTAAAACACTTCCTTTCATACTGGCCACCTTATTTGAAGGGCTTTATCACCTCTAGCAGAATCCTGGTGGGAAGGGAATTAAATATTTGGGCCCGATTACCTGCAGTTTGCTGTAGCCATTTTATTACGTGAAGGTTAAAGGCCAGGAGTTTCAGAAGACTGAGGGCATCTTTCTCCTTCAAAGATGCAGGTTAACAACATTCAATGACACCCCACATTTCTTTTGGCCACTGATTGAAGTATGATCCAGTTCTGGGGTTCTGTGGCCTTGGTTCAAATGGGGCCATTGCTGGAACTTGCACCTCATCTGCAATATTCATGTATTGAAACCTAATCCCCAAGACAATGGTATTAGGAGGTGATTAGGTCATGAGGCTGGAGCCCTCATGAATGGGATTCATGCCCTTGTCCCTTCTATCATGTGAGGTTGCAGCAAGAACAAGGCTGTCTATGAACTAGGAAGCTGGGCTTCACCAGACACCAAACCTGCTGGGGTCTTGATCTTGGACTCCCATGATCCAGAACCATGAGAAATAAATTTCTGTTGATTATAAGCCACTCAATCCACGGTATTCTTTTACAGCAGCCTGAATGGACTAAGACGGCATCTTTGGATCCATTCCAGATTTGAACCCTCCTGGCTTTTTAAGGATTTCATCACTACTTGCTTTATTTGGGGGTCATAGACTTTGGACTAAGTTGTGGTGGTGACGTTTTGATGTTTTTTTCTTAGCCCCTGGATTTCTTTGTCTCTCTCTTCTCCATCACACACATTTCCCACCATGGCGTCTTCAGAATATGCTCCTCAACTGGGATGCATCCTGGTTCTTGATAGTGCAGAACGAGAAGTTGGCAATCGGGAATGAGCAAAGTTCCAGGAGTCATAACAGAAGAATTGGGGTCTAGCCATTGTTATAACACAACTTTATGACTTTGAACAACCTATTTGAACTACTAAAGCCTTGTTTTTTTATCTGTAAAATGGGGCTAATATCTCCAGCACATGAGTGCTGTAAGGACTAACTATAGTAAGGAATTATTTAAAAACACATGAAGATAGAAGTTCTATGTGTAGTTTAAGTAATATGTCTCCATATCTCTATTCTGACTTAGTTTGGTGTTAGAAAGAATGTGGTTTCTGATCAAAAAAGGCTGGCACTGCCTGCAGGATCGGGTTTGAGCACAGGTACAGTGGTGACTGCCATTAACCACAAGATTCCATATAACTCCCTTGGATGTGCAATTCTGTGAGACCTCCTGTTTTTTCCCATTATTTGAGCCTAGTAAAAAGAAAGCCATGGACTGAGGGTAATTTTTTATAGAGTGTACTTCGGACAACTCAAAATCAATAGTTTTCCATGTTGAAGGCACCCAGGAAAGTAGAACATAAGGAATCATAGGGGTTTACTATTGCTTTTTGAGGCTGATGGTTAAACTTTATGGTATCCTCATAAAATGCATGGTTGAGTATAAAGTGAAATTGTATTTCATTATAGTCTATCATTGTCTGATGATGGATAGCGCTGCATTTTGTAGCACTTGACATCTAGTATATGTGTGGTTGTGGTGAATTCTTATACTTTTATGTTGCTTCGACATTGATTTTGAATAAAATTTTAACTTTTTCATACCAGAAGCTGGGCTCAGTCACCCTTGACACAGTCTCCAGTGCTGTACCACATCCAAAGGGCACGAGCTAGTGGCCAGAGATAAGAACTTAGAGGCATCTCTTCCACCTTGCAGACTGGGCTCCCTGCTTTCCCACAGCTTCCTTTGTATGGACTGTTCAGGCCTTTGCCTGCAAACTTAAAGTGAGTCAAACTCTATTCCCTTATATATACTGCTGGTTCCTATGCATGGTGTCTCTCTCTGTCTGACTCTTCATTCCTGTCTCGTGTGACCCAGGGGTGGAGGATCGCCCTCCCAACTCATTGCACCTTCCCTGCCCAGGATCTGTAAGTAAAAAATCTTTGAACTTATTTCCTATTGTGCTAGTATATTAAATTCATACCTTCCATCTGAAGAACCAGGCTGGGATTTCTCTGGGACACCAGGGGGAACAGAAGGTTGGGTTCTCAGCACCAGACTGATTGTCAGGCAGGCATAAACTTGACACAGGTCAGACAAGAGCCACAAGGGTGTGTGTGTCAGTATAAACAAGTTTCCAGTGTGAGTGACCCTCTGATTTGAGGGTTGCACAACTAGGTATTAGGTTGTTCACCAGGTAAAAGAAGTACCTTGTGAAAGGCACACTGTAAATAGCACGTCCACCTCCCCTTCATTTCCTGTTAGGGCAGCGATGTGTTGCTAGCTGCTCTGGTACTGGAAATCCAGCTGAAATAATATTCAAGTAATTTTGATTTGACATCATATCACACAGAAATGCTGCATTTCTATAGGTATCTTTCAATAATTCACATTGCTGATTCTGTTCTTCATAAAATTTAACTATCTGTTCTCTCAGAGATAAAATTCTAACATCTGTTCCTGTGACACACTTGAGAATGATGTGGCAAATCCACACTGAATACCTCATCATTCAACTTTAGCATGTTACAAAACTGAAAATGCCATGTTTCCCTTGCACAAATATAGTTGACAATACTTGTTGCAAAGTGTCACTTAAAATGGTAGCTTTACACAGAGGTTTTGCTGATGCAAGATACACTGAAAAGAAATGAGAGCATCTGGATCTGATAGTACTTATTTTATCTGTGCCATAAAGCCTTCATGTTTTCCTGTTATGGAAGGTGCACCTTCTGCATATACACTCACGAAATTTACCAAATTCAGTCCAACTTCGTGACATTTATCTTGAAAGTTGTCGAAGGTATCTATTCCCCATGTTCTGTTCGTAAGAGTGCCCAGAGTGAGTAAGTCTTCATAGCAAAGAAAATCTTCTGCTATGACCTCAATGGAATATAAAACCTGTGCTGAGTCAGTAGTATCAGTTGATTCATCCAAAGTGATCGAATAATATGTATTTTCCTTTTGAAGTGTTGTATGAAGTTGTTCTGTTAAGTTGAAGCCTAATTCATGCTGCAGATCAGTTTTGGTTCTGCTTGAAGGAGGCAGTTATTTGTACTTTGAAACATTATTAGGGTCTAAACATCCTACGACTTTGACAATACATTGTTTCACAATTTCAACATCACTGAATGGCTTCCCTTTTTTCTTGAGTATATAAGCTACTGTATAAATTGCTTCAGTGGCATTATTTCCAGGTGTTATTGTTGCTTGAAAGAATTATCTTTGCTTTTGCTTTTCAGCTTTTAACTTCTGCAATACAATCTTTCATGCCTCTCTCTCTAATTTAAAATATTTGTGGTCCTTAGGAGTGTTATTAATATAGTGCTGATGAGCATTGAATTTCTTTAATGTTGATATTGCAATATCACAAAGCAAGCAAATCATCTTATCTTTAGCCAAAACAAGATAATACTGCAATTCCCAATCCTCATTTAAAAATCTGTTTTCTTCCTTCAGTGTTCTCTTGGTCTTCTTTGACATGATGGGCTGTTACGCAAACAGAATTAAAAAATACTGTCGAGCAGTACAACTCTTCACAAATTCCAGTTCAAACAGAAACACAGTGCACTGTTGTCCAAAACTGATAACAGGCTGGTGTACTCGACCCCCATAGACTTGTGCGCCAACCAGCCTCATGCAATAGTGGCACCAGTCAGGTGGGGGAAGTTAGAGCTAAATCATGAGCATAGCAGCCATCAATCTAGCCCTTACAGTTTACTAATGTTCTAATTGTACAGGTCAATCTGGGAGGATTATTTATTGAAACTTATTTTATTCTTTGGTACTTTAAATACGTTCATTTTAAAAATAAAATAAAAACATAAAAAATGAACACAAATGCCTTAATAAAAATAAAAGGATTTTTTTCTGTAAAATTTGGATTCGGTCCAAAGGCCACACTTCAGGACCTAGAAGGCCACACGTGGCCTTAAGGCTGCAGGTTCCTCACCCCGGTGTCTTGGTCTGTTGTGGTTAAACAACATGCTTTACTATAACAAACCTTCAGTCTTTCGTTCCTTCTTTTGTTTCAACCTTCTTCTTCTCCCTTTCTCCTTTCCTCCCTTTCTTCCTTATTAAGTATCTGTTGTGTTCCAGGTACTATGGTATGTAGGGATACAGAAAAGAAGAAAATTAAATAAATACAATCCCTGCCCCAAGGAGCTCAGAGTCAAAGTGACACAGGAAAGTGACTCCCAATGCTAAGAGCCACTTGAAGTCCAAGAGGGTCCTTCGCTTCCCCCAAGAGGGAATTGGGGACTGAACTGACAGTATAAAGTGAAAGCAAGATTTATTCAGAAACCATAGGAAGTCTGCTCCACAGAATGGAGTCTAGTTCTCCCTGCAGAAGAGAACTGGCTCACTGCAGACAATGCAGAAACTTTTGCCTCACAGACAGAGCAGAGGCAAGTTCTCCATGCAGAAGAGGACCAGCCTCCTGGTTCCTTTTGCTTTTCTATTTTAACAAGGGGCTAAACGAGTGGAGGAATATTCACAGAAAGGGTGATGTTCCTTTACCATCTTGGTTCTAACCCAATGGAACTTACCTTTCTTCCATCCTGTTTTGAACAGGGCAATTTGAAAGTTTGTTTTGAGACTTCCTGACTCAGTTAGGTAATGCTGCAGCAATGCCCAAAGCAATGCCATACCCAAAGTAGTACCTCCAGTTCCCTATCTCAAAAGCGTGGGCTAAGATATATCAGCATATAATTTTGCTACAATGTGGTAATGTCAGAAGAGATGCATTATCTATAGGAAGACAGAGGAAGGGTACCTGACCTGACTAGGGAGGGGCGAGGAGGGTGAGGAGGGCTTGCCCCTGGAGGGATGGGAGAGGGCGCTTCCTGGGATGTGGGGCTTTCAGTGACAAGACCTAAAAATACCCAGGCAAACCTGGACTTGATAGTCACCCTAGGTAGAAGTAAGGTCATTTTCTGTTCTCAAAGGATGAATAAAGGTTTGAGGAGAATATTCTAGGTCAAAGGGAAGCATGAGTGTTAGTTTCATCTGTCTGGATGTTCCCTGGTCTCCTGGTTCCCATTGTCAAGATTGAGTACTGGTACCAAGCTGAGCCAATGACAGAGTGACCACAGACACAGAGCAATTTCATACAAACAGTTTATCACATAAAAGAAAGAATGAAAGTACAGAAGGAAGCTACACAAAGTGAAAATATGCTCCAGAGAGAGTGGAACGGGTCAGTCTCCATGAATGGAGAAAGATCCCAAAGTCTAAGCACATGCTACCTTTTATAAGCTCAGTAGTTTGTCCCGCTTTTCTCCTGGTAGGATTGGTTGTTATTTCCTGCCTTTTGGGGTGATTGACAGGTTGTGGTTACATAACAGATCACATGACAGGTTACATAACAGGGTATGTTATATAACAGTTTCCCTTTCTGCTCATGCATCTTCCCCAGAATTCTGCAAGAAGTTCCACCCATGCCATGTTAATTAGATGGTAATGAGCTCTAGGTCAGTTGAAGGTTACTAGGAACTTTTTACTACATATTTTCCCACCAAGGAACAGCTCCTAGCTGCTGTTGGGTTCCTAGCTACAAGTTGGTTCCCGCTCTCTGCCCTTAGCCATTTCCCTGCCACCTGTTTACCCTCCACCAGACCTAACATGAGCAAAGGAAGGAAGAGAGAAGCAGCGTGCAGTGGTGCAGAGTTCTGGGGAACCGCAGGCAGTGCAGACTCGCAGACTGGGGGAGAATGAAGCGCGGGACAGCACCGTGGAAGTGAGGCTGGAAGGAGGCCGGCGGCAGGCTGGGAAGGGCTCTGAATGACATTTTAAGGCACATGGGGGTGTTTTATGCAGCTGAGGACCGACAGTAAAGATAAAAAGCCAGGAGATGAGCAAGTCCAACTGAAAAGTCCAACTCCAGTCAGGGCAGAGAGGAGGTGCCCTTTTGAGAAGTGTTCAGAAAGCAAAATCTTCAGTACTTGGTTGTTGATGAGACGAACAGGTCTAGAGAGAGAGTAGATCTCGGATGCCTTGCAGGTTTTTAGCAGAGTGATCAGTCCCAGTTGTTAGAAATTTGGAAGAGGGCCTTCCATCCTCCAAGACAGTGTGTTGCGCTATGAGTCTAGACTGGCACCCCATGACTGGCCATCTCTTGGCTCTTCCCAAGGGTCTGTCTTGTGTCTCAGGGGAGAATGGTGGGCTCTTCCTTTGCAGCCTCTCAGTCTCAGCAGAGGCGCATTTCTGCATTGCCTCCTGGCACCACAGTGCATAGGAACCATGGGGGCCACTCCACGGTGAAGGGGCTAAAGAGCCACCTTAGAAAGGCAGACAAGTGGTAAGAAAATGAAAAAGAGCATACCTAAAAGAAGAACTAATGTTTGGAGTAGAAATTCATCGAGAGCCTAGCCTCAGGGAAAGGAAATTATTTTGGCTCTTGCTTCCTCCTCCCAAAACCTCCACGCAGAAAAGTACCCTGCTGAGGCCCTTCCTTTCTGGACTCAGCCGCACCCTCAGAACCCATCCTACTGGCAGTTCCACCCATTGACCAGGAAAAGTTGCTCTTCTCAGCATTGGAAGTGTCTGCACCTTGGAGGCCAGATTCCCATTGTCTTCAGCTGGGCCTTGTACAGCGCTTACAAAATCCCAGGCTTTGGGCTTGACCTTTCACATGCATTATCCCATTTGAGGCCCCTCTCACAACCTCCCTGGGAAGTAGGAACTCCTGCCAGGCAATTGGAATGACATTGATGGAACACTTTTAATGGAATACTTTAATGGAAATAAAGATTAATGGAATACTTTTAAAGCAGTTAAATATTTTTCTTTACCTATGAGCTACTTGAGATCAGGGACTGTATTTATTATTCACTTTCATATCCACATAGTGCCTGGGTGATATTAGATGCCTCAGGAATGTTTGCAGGATCAGTGATCAGGCTCCTCCAGGGAAAATAAAACAAAGGGCAGGAAGAGAATACAGCCTTGGTTACCAGTTGCCTCAAATCACCTTAAACTCTTTAGTGATGGGGAAACCAAAGAGCTCCCTCTCCAAGTTTTTGTATTTTTCAATATTTGACCAAAAAGCTTTATGAACCATCATACTCTTTGCTTTGATAAAATAGCATCTGCACTGAAAAGTATTCTGTTAAGGTCTAGTTCACTGAAGAAAAGAAAAAACAAAATGCTTTCCACTGCAAAGAAAACTGAATAGGACTAGCTGACAGTTGCACATTTTATTATATGACCAAATGAGACTAGAGCTTGGGTAATTGGGGTGTTGTTTGCTATAGTTGTGGATGGGGCTCTGTCCTGATTCACTGTCATGGGTTCGATAGATCTAGGTAAGCCCGAGACATAAATGGCAACCTACTGCATGGGTTCAGTCAATCCATTATTCATTAAAAATGTATCAAGTGCCCATTGTATTTATAGCAATGCATCAAAAGGGAATCAGAGAAACAAGATAAATGTGGTGTAGATACTGCCTTGAGGAATACACATTTTATCTGGGATTTTAAAGAATTTAATGCATTTATTTGAATAGCTTTCTTTCCTAATTTAGCTTTTGTTTTGAGATGAACTTCAAAGGACGATTCACACATTTTATGGAAATTTGTTTTGCTATATCACTAAATAATATAATCATGTTGTTTTAAGGTATCTTTAAGAACTCCAAATACGTTTTTATTATATAGGTGAAGAAATGGAGACAAGAACCCAACTGGTGGTTTATCAAAAAAACATGTGTTAGAGGAGAGGCTAGAACTTTTTGGTTCAAGCCTAAATTTTTCTCAAAATCTAGTCATGGTAGGTCAAACATGACTAGTGTTGAAAGTAGTGGGCAATCTTCTGGAGCCTGGTAAATGTTTGTAACTGAGAAGTGTATGTTATCATCACGTTTGTTATATTATTATTAGTTTGTCGCACAGTCTTAAAAGTCAAAACAAAACAAAAAAAAAGATTTTCATCAAGTTTAGCCTATTTCTAAATTAAAAACAGAAGCATACTTTTGTTATTCATAGCCATTTTGATATACTCTTCTTTGCAATACAAAAACATAAAAAGAGAAACCCTATATTATCAGAACTGAAAAAAGAAATAAAACAACCTGAGAGTAAATTATTATGACTTTTGTCAGTTGTAGATTCTTCCCCTAGATATATGCATTTGTGAAGGAAGTTAATTCATTTACTTACAAATAACTGTAAAAATAACATTGGTTATGCCTTTTAAATATGCACATTTTAATCAGCAAGACGAGTTTCGAATCAGAAATTTCTTTAAATGTGCTTGGCTGCTTTTATAAACTGAACGTTGTCCTTTCCCAAAATTCAAATGTTGAGCCTAATCTCAGCGTGATGGTGTCAGAAAGCAGGGTCTTTGAGAGGTGATTAGTTCATGAACACAGAGCCTGCATGAACGGAATTAGCGCCCCTATGCACGAGAGCCCAGAGAGCTCCCTTGCCTCTCCCACCACGGGAGGTTACACCAAGAACATGGCTGTGTGTGAGCTAGAAAGTGGGCCTTCACTAGACATCGAATCTGTGCCTTAATCTTGGACACAGAACTGTGTCCTCCAGGACTGTGAGACATACATTCATTGTTTATAAGCCAACCAGTGTATGGTATTTGGTTATAGCAGCCTGAATGGAGTGAGACCATCTCCTTTACTCTTCATAATACCCCTGTTATGTCATTTTTATTATTACCCACTTTTCATGTGTGATGAAAGTGAAGTTTAGAAAACTCATATGACTTGTTCAAGGTTATATAGCTAGTGTGTAGAGGAGTAGAAGTGACCCTTAGTTATCCACCTGTCCTCTTAACATTGTGTAATTCTGCTTTTAATTCCGATCCATCCATAGAAAGGGATGATGGGGCAGCTTGAGTTCTTTATAAAAGTTAATATTTGCCTTCCCTGTTTAAATACACAGACTATGTCTCTTTCATACTTGTATTCCCAGCTCCTGTCAATGTTTCTAGCATATTTGAGTAAATGCTTAATTGACTTATGAATGAGTAATAGCCAACATGGACATTCTGTCATTTTAGAGTAGGTAGAGATTAGGGATGTGCAGCACAGTTTTCTTAAAGATAGAAATTTTCTACCTGAGGACGAGAAACCTGAACAAAATGATATAGAACCCAGAGGTCTTATTTATTTAATTATTTGGTCCTGACTTGATTTTTGGTTTTATTTTTGAGATTTGTCAAAAGAATCAACATCCAAACAATCCCAGGGTGCGCATATACCCAATGCCCACCAAGAACTTCTGGCAAACAGTAATTTTTAAGTAAAGCCTGAGACTTTAAGCATTTCAGTCATAACTGCACGTAGACTGGTAGACTGATTCAATCAAGGAAATGTCGCACAATGGTTCCATCTACCGAATCGCTCGCTAACATCGAGGCCCAGTTAACATTGCAGACCTGATGCCGAGGGAAAAAAATCTCATCAAGATCCTACAGATTTTCAGTGGCGGCCGTGCTCCTTTGAGGAGAGTAGCTGTGAGTGTCTGCCCTGTAATATAAAATATCACTCAGCAAGCTGCACTCTCCGATAATTTTTATAGCAAAACATAACATACTTTTCCAGCAAGGTCAGATACGTCAATAAAAAGGTACAAATGGACTTGTCTGCGTTTCTCAATTTTGAAAACAGTCTGATCTCTTTAGTGCATTGGTGCTGAGGCTTGAAAAGCAGGTATATTTTCAAAGGGACTCTTGAGGCTGCCTTAGACTTTTAACCAGGATGCCTGCCTGTGTGGACAGGATGACCTTGGGGGACAATGTAATACTTTGCTTGACCCTGGGCCGGGGTATGTGGGCACGTAGGAAAGAGCAGAGTTGCATGGCTGTTCCCGTATCTAGTTTTAGTTTATGTTTCGCAGTGGTTAAAAAGGGATTTGGGGTGGAACAAAAAAACTTGACACATTACTAAAGGCCTATATTAGCTTTCTATTGATGCATGACATATTATCACAATAGCAGTGGCTTTAAGACCACATTCATTTATTATCTCAAAGTTCTGTAGTTGAGAAGTTGGGGTAGGCTTGGCTGGGAGTTTTGCTTAGAGTCTTACAAGGCCGAAATCAAGGTGTTAGCCAAGTTGTGCTCTTATGGGGAAGAATCCACTTCTAAGCTCATTTAGGTTGTTGGCAGAATCTAGTTAGTTCTTTGGGGTGCAGGGATGAATTTCTTGCTGGCTGTTGGCTGAGGGTCACTCTCAGCTCCTGGAGGCTGCTCTCAGGTTCTTTCCAAGGTGGCCCTGTCCCTCTTCAAAGATATCAACTGCATGTTGAATCCTTCTCACATTTTAAATATCTCTGAATTTGTCTTCTGCGACCAGCCAGAGAAAACTTTCTACTTTTAAAGGGCCCTGTGTAATTCAATTAGGCCTATCCAGATATTTAATAATTGTTATATTTTAAGGTCAGCTGATTTGGAACTTTAATGACATCTGCAAAATCCCTTCACAATAGCACCTAGATTCATATTTGACTGAATAATTGGGGGCCAGAAAACTTGAAGGGCCATTTTAGAATTCTGACTACCACAGGACCAATGCCAATCATTTGCTTTGCATGCGCTATTTAATTTAAACCTTTCGACAGTCTGTAAGGACCACAAGTTAATTGCCAACTTTATTTACCCAGTAAGCAAGAAATGTGATTCCAGCCTTTTCCAACTCTAAAATCAGTGCTTATCCACAATAAACAATGAACAGCAGCAGGCTCTGTGTGCCAGGAACCACCAGTTCTCATTTGCTAACTCATTTAGCCTTCACAACAACTCTGTAGTTTCATACTATTACTGGTTCCATTTTATAGATGAGGAAGCTATAGAGGAGCCAGCCAGCCAGCAACTAGGCTCTCAGTGTGATGAGACTACGACAGTTAATCTCAACCTCTTTCATCAATGCATAATGGAGGCATTCAAAGGGGAATCAGAAACTTCACCCACACCAACTTCAGGGGCTCATGGATTTCCTGCCTAGTCGCTTCTGTTTTACTCCTGTTTTCCTTATCTGCACGATAGAGAAGTGACATGTTCTAAGACTTTTATTGTGTCAAAGCAAAACTTGCACCGGACAGAGCTGAACAGTGAAGGAAGACTTTCGAAGGAGTGAAGGATGTTCCTTCCCAAAATATGTCAAATTGGGATATTGATTATTTTTAGTTGAAAACATTGGAGAAGTTGTCATTTCAGAAAGTGCTAGCTGACCTGTTTCTTCTTGCATGTAGCAAGCATAAAGATTCCCCTGGAAGGGGTACCCTCGCCGTACGGAAGTGGGAAAGTAACCTTTATCACCAGGGACCGGGAACCGGGTGCTGCAATGGATCTGATACATGCACGTACCAAAGCAGCCCTTACCTTCCACTAGCTTTACACCCCCATGTGTCTCCCAGTGACTCCTCTAGAAATTTACTGTCCCCAGCCAGATCCCCTTTGTCCTGTCATTTCTTCTCAAATTTATTGTTCTTTGCCTATAAAGCATAAAAGCATCTTGCTTTGGCCATATCTTCAGATTTTTCTCTCATGAGGACCCCATGTACCTGAAAACTAATACAACTTGTACGCTTTTCTCTTGTTAACCTGCCTGCTGTCAATTTGGTTTTTAGATCCAGCCGAAGAGCCCACAAAGAGCTAAAGGGGTGTTGGAGGTAATCTCCGGCTCCCCCGCACCTCATTCAAGACTGTTACCACAGGCAGGAGGGGCCAGAACTCGGTCTGAGCTTAACTCTGTTGAAACAAACGGCTGACGAGTCAAGAGCTGGGTGGGGGACTCATAGGCCATCTGTGCTGGCTAATTGGCTTTACCCAGAGGAAAAGTAAACTTTGTCATATCTTCACGACAGGAGTTAGTTTTACAACTTGGAACAAGGTGCTTGCTGAAGTTAGGCTCCTATCCTCCCACAGACACAGGGCGATAGAGACTCCATCTTCATTGATGGTTACGTTTCCAGGGGAAGCTTTTAAAAATATTAACATATCAAATGGACAGAGAAAGAATTTGTAATTACAAGTTTTCTAAAGCAAATGCTCTAGGAGATGTCAGGGGTCTAGAGTCAGAAAGAAGTCTGTGTAAAGTTTAGTCAAGCTGAGAGAAATATTAAGGCCCAGACTGTCCTGGTCAATTGTGAAGACTAAATAGATAATGCCTACTATTTTGCCTTACAATCCGAAAAGTGCTATTCAAGAGTCACTTGCTCCAGGAAACTCTCTTTGGCCCCTTAAATCTATTTTCTGAGCTCGTCCTCTCTGGTCCCAGAGTTCCTGATCCTCCCTCCATCGTTTGTCATATTGTGTAGAGCTGCTAACAGCCTAAGTGCCCATCAAACACAGAATAGTATAAGGCTGGGTGTGGTGACTCATGCCTGTAACCCCAGTGCTTTGGAAGGCTGAGGTGGGAGGATCACTTGAGGCCAAGAGTTCAAGACCAGCTTGGGCAACATAGTGAGACTCTGTCTCTACAAAATAATAATAAAAAAAATAGTATAAAAAGATTCTGGTGCATCTATGCACTTGAATACTGTAGCCATTAAGGATTATGTTGAAGAAAAAGTTTCATAACTTGGAAAAATATTCATAATAGAGTGATACCTTAAATAAAGGTAAATTATAAAACTGCAAAAATTATGATCCCGATTAAGTAATAATACAGATGAACAAACAAAACTCTTTGGAAGGATATACATCAAACGACAGCGTTTATCTGTGGCTGGTGGGCTTATGGAAAATTTTTGTTTTCTTCTTTGTGCCTTACTATATTTTTGGATTCTCTGCAGTGAAAATACATCACTTCTGTCACTATAATAAAAAACACAATTTTACACAAAGAATCATGGACAAAAAAAGCCACAAAGGCAATTTTTATGACTCCTCTGCCATAATCTAATAGAGGCAGACATGGTGCTTTAAAATGTTTTATGAATAATTTCTTGTCTTTCTTTTTAAACTGTCTTTCTGGTGGTCCAAATCTGGATAGAGAGTGAGGTGACGAAGAGGGCTCCATTCTTCCTGCTTCACTGGTGTGTGAATAGCTGCCAGCCCAGGAGGGAAGAGGGCTTGGGAGAAGGATGTATCATAGGATTATGATTATCCATTCTTGGTCTGCCTTAATCTGAATCTTCAGCCTAGACTTCCTGTCGTTAATTGAATGATTAATTTATGGAAATATTTATTTCTTTCAATGGCCCCTATGTACCTGTCCAGGAAGAGTTGCTCATAAATGGTGTGCACTTCATTGTGAGGTAATGAGTTTGCAGTCACAAGAGGTATTCAAACGAAGTCTGAAAGTCCACTTGTCAGGAAGACAACGAAGCGTCTTTAAGCATCATATAAATCAGCTGGTTACCTTTGTGGGATCTGAGACCCTTCCTCAAGTTAGTTGAAGGTGAAGGGAGTGTATTGGCAGGATCCCTCTGCTATAATTCCTGCACGAGAAAGGAAGCACAGCCAGGCTTCCTAGGAGCCGGGATGGGGGAACTGGGAAAGCCATCAGGAGCCAAGGTAGCCACTCTCTCTCACTCTTAGGGGTCTCTGTTTGCTGCTTTCCTCTGCAGCTGAATCTTGCATGATCCTTGCTAGCCCCACCTCTGAGCCACAAAATCTCTCCTCCAGCAAACTGTCAGAGACAATGTTCCTGGGGAGGGCATGGGGTGGGCAGAGACAAAGCGAGAGACCGAGAGAATGATTCCAGTCCAATCATGCACCTGTGGCCAGCGGGGGAAGGGATTGACAAGCACTATCACAACAGTTTAAAGTAATGAAAAACATATTGATTGGTAAACAGGCTCAAACCTTACTATAGGACATTTCTACATTTGGGGCAAATTTTCATGCCAGTTTCTATCTCCTAGAATCTATTTCATCATCTCTCCTTTCTTGGTGAGATTGTTTTACACTGCAGTGATAACTGGAGAAAGCCATCCTGCATGGCTGATGAGAAAAACATTCTGAGGCTGGCTCTCTGAATTGTTATTTGAAATATACTACCTAAAATCCAAATGGCTTATCTTAGCTCAATTATTCTGATTCTAGGTATAAGCTTATATTTTTTACGTTAATCTGGAGTCATTTCCTATATGGTTATTCAGTGGGCAGAGTTAGATAACTAGGGAATTGAAGACATCTTTGAAAATATAGAAACCCTTAAAATACGAAGAAATCACTGGGAGTAAAAATTTCTCTCCTTTGTATCATAGCAAGGCCTTGGGTTATGGCTGCTGGTTTGTTCCATAACCTTTGACAATATCCAGCCTCCCTCATCCTGCCTTTGCCGGGAGCAGCTAACATTTCCTTAATAATTTATGCTACGTTTTTCATTTCCACTCACTTCATCGCTTAATCAGCAGAGTTCCTCTTCCCCTAATACATCTTCATTTTTGACCCCATTACCTGCACAAGCTCGGAAGGTTCACCTGTTCCTGGCATAATGTTCCCGTTCCCAAGGTGCTCTCCTGGGTCTCTAGCAATCTGCTCTTGGCTAATTGGTGCAGATGGGAGTAGGAGGACAAACAGAACACATGAGGGAGGAAGCAGATTCTCCTAGTAAGTAAGGGCCCCCTGGGGACCATGGCACTTTGGGGAAGCTGCTTTAACTCTGTTAGGCACACTGAAAGAGGGATTTATGGTGTCTTGTTCCAGTACATTTTTCTTATCCTTCAAAGGGGTATTTCCAAAGGGTACACTGGTCTTGGCTGTTTGTCCCGAGGTCTACACCTAAGGAAGCCAATAATAATAATAATAATAATAATAGCAGTAATAATAATAAATATCGCTTAGGGAGCTCAACACAATGTGAAGCACTTTGCATGTATTCATTCATTCATCACAGGAAATCTATGAGGTGTGCATTATTTTCCATGGTTCAGAGATGAAGAAATTCAGCCTCAGCAACATTAAGCAGTTTGCTCAAGTTCATGCAACTAGGACGTGGCTGAGCCAGGACAAGGCTTCATTCAGGTCTGTCTGGCCCCAAGGAAAGTGTTCCCAGGCATTCACCCCACTGCCTGAAGTAGGTGGAGTTTATTTTTGGATTTCTCTTCTTTCCCTTTTTGTGCCCTCCTTGCTTACTTTTGGTACTCCTTGTCTCCATCAAATTTCCAGGGACCTGTGCTGCTGTGCTATATGGTTCCTGGGATTGTCATCCTGAAAGTACCTGGTGAACTGATCCCTTTATTGTGGTTAACACAGTGCCCTTTATATAGATATTCAACCAAAGTGGAGCACTCCTGACAACCCAAGGCTGATGGCATAATTTTTAGTCCCTGTGTCTGGAAACACGATAAACAGTTTTGGGCAAGAAGCACAGACACTATTTGACACTATTGGTCATGGTACCTGTGATGGTTCATTTTACAAGTCTGGGCTAAAGAATGCTCAGATAGCTGGCAAAGCATTATTTCTGGGTATCTCTGTGAGGGTCTTTCCAGAAGAGATGAGCATTTGAACTGGGAAACTGAGTAAAGCAGATGGCCCTCCCCACCGCAGGTGGGCCTCATCCTACCCACTGAGAGCCTGAATGGAACAAAAAAGGTGGAAGAAAGGTGAATTCTCTCTCTCTGCTTGAGCTGAGACAGCCATCGTCTCCTGACCTTGGACATCAGTGTTGCTGCCTCATGGGCTTTCACACTCAGACCGAGACTTACACCAACTTCCTCTTCAAGGTTTTGAACTTGGACTCAATTATACCAGCAGTTCTCTTGGTTCTCCAGCTTGCAGACAGCAGATAGGAGACTTTGTGGCCACCATAACTGCATGAGTCAATTTCTATAATAAATCTCTCTCTCTATATATATATATTTATAACCTATTGATTTTGTTTCTTTGAAGAACCCCGACTAATAGTGTCTGTTTTGTTTATATTATGACTAGCGCATTGAAGGTGCTTGGCAAACGTGTATTGAATTAAATTAAAGCCTCAGAAGCACTCCACATTTTTGTATGAATGGAATCAAATACATCATGGTAGATTCTGAGGCATCCAGGCTCCAGATTACCAGAGCTTTGGCAAGTTGTTGGGAATCTTAAGATTCTGGTTTAGGCCAGAAACCTGCTGCAAAAGATCCAGTGTGCTTCAGTAGCACACAGTCCTGCCAGGACTCTGGGTTGTCACTGAGTTCCAGGATTCCTGCTGGGTGGACATAGGGTAGGGCTTGGCAGTGATTGAGCCAGGGCACAAGAAAGGCTGGCAAGTGGGGTATAGGAATTCCCACTCAAATTTTCTTGTTCCTTCATTGATTCTACAACTATTTGCTGAAAACCAAATATTAATCAGATACTGTTCTGGACCCTTGAATGTGGGTGGCCAATCAAGTCCTCATGGAGTCTACATTCTGGCGAGGGAGACAGGTCACCAGTCAGTAAACAAAGGAACATGGTATTTTCAGATACCTACAAGTGCTGTGGAGACAAACAGGTGATGTGATGGAGATAGACTGGTGTGGAGGATATGCTGCTTTGGCAGGATGGTCAGGGCAGGGCTTTCTGAGGACGTGGCAATAGCTGAGAACTACATGACTCTCTGGAGTCCAGAGCCTCTGGTACCCACCTGCTGGTTGGAGCTGTCGCAGCAGGAGCTGTGCTGTAGCAGTTCATTTTTATGTGGATGCTGCTCTGTTATTAGTTGCATCTCAATTTTGGAAATTCAGTGATAGCACAGAATACAATGTGTGATGGGACCTTGACATGGCCAGCTGGTGACATGGGTGTTACTCTTGTCATCCTGGGAGGCTTATGTACAAGTAGGCTCAGGGTAGCCCATGGGGAGTCAAAAAAGAAAGAAAAAGGTGTAGAAAGAGCTGAGTCATGGAGCTAACAAAAGGCACAGTGAGCTTACTGAGAATCTTGGACAAATTATTTGACTTTTAAGGTTCTCAGGTTTCTCACCTGCTAATTGGTAGGTTGGGCTGAAAGGGGTATGGACAATGGAAGGAAAGCGTACTGGTTCGTCTCTGTGTACTTGTGTGAATCCTCTCCTTGGACTGACCTGTGAAAGATATTCCCTGAGCTATTTACATTTGTGAGACTAACTAGAGCTGGTATTTCTTAACCTCCGAGCCCCATTCTATATGCCCTCTTAGCCCTCGCAACAGCTTTGCAAAGTAGCCACCTGTGTTATGTCCATATTACAGGTAAGACAACTAAGGCACAAAGAGATGAGGAAGAGGAAGGGGGACTAACATTGAACATCCACTATGTACAAGGGACAGCATTTGGTGACTTTAAGGCATGATCTTGTTTTATAATCATACTTACTGCATTCTGGGTCTCTTAAAGTCCCCATTTTACAAAAAGGGAAACTGAGGCTCAGTACCATTTTTATGGTGCTTGGGGATCCATGGATGCAAAGAAGAGGACAGAACCAGAGTTGGACTCCGTCACTGTGCTGCTACAAATGCCCTTTCTTTTTCCACACGTCACATGTCGATGGACGATGGGGAATGTTCCTGTACCCCCAACAAGGACTGGGGACTCTTGTCTCTGCTCTAGTAAGAGCAGCATTCCTGGAAAACTCTTGGTGTATTTCTAGTCACAAAGCTGGGCTTTGTTTCCACAGCTCTGTCATGTAGGTTATGGGACAGCAGTGCCAAATTATAACTACCAATGTTACCAGTGAGGTAACAATACCACCCACATAGATTTTTTTTGGTAATAATTGAATGATATGATAGATCTAAAATGCTTCATCAAGGTATACAAGAAGGCACTTGATAAATGGTCTCCATTGTTGTTGTTGGGAAATACGGCATTTTTTTTTTTTTATGTCTTCAGACTTAATCTCAGCATTTTACATTGAATTCAATACAAAATATGTGTGATTAATAAATCAAGCACATATTGATGAATATCAAAATGAATGAAAGAATTAATAAATTCACAGCTTGGTCTTTGGGGACCTGAATTCTAGTCTAGGATCTGCTGTTGTTATGTGAGACCATTCAGAATCATTTACCATTTTCTGGCCCTGATTTTCCTCCTTTGTTTCATGGGGAAGTTGTCTTAAATGATCTCTATGGCCCCTTCTAACTATGGCTTTCTTAAGTTATTTAATTCAGAACTAGTAAAATCTGAATTCATTCCTGACTCCTATTATTGCTTAGAGACCCTATCTGATTCCCCATTGCATACCATAAATACCCATTTTCTTGCTATCCATTTGAGTTTCTCTGTGTGTAGACTGGATTTCACATTTTAGACTTTAGGAGTATCTTTCTTTCCTTTCCTTTCATGTTGTTTTATGTTACTGGTTCTCAACCAGGGGCAATTTTGTCTCATTGTAAATATTTGACAATGTCTGTAGACATTTTTGATTGTCACAACTGGGGGAGCAGCTACTGGCATCTAGTGGGTAGAGGCCAGGGATGCTGCTAAACATTCTACAATTCACAGAACAGCCCCTCTCTCCTGCACACAGCAAATGATTAGCTGGCCCCAAAGTCAATAGTGTCAAGGATGAGAAGCACTGTTTTATATGGGAATAAATTGGCAAGGGATGAGAATCTCTAACACTGAGCTTGAGAGCACTGATTCCCGTCATCTGCCCTGGTAGCAGGATGCTCGAAGGTGGAAGTCTGGGCTTAGTGATTAAACATACATATAAAATTCCCCTGGTGTTTTAAAGGATTCAAAGGCACAATGAGGGATGCTATTATAGTGCATCAGAATTCTATACAGAGCAAACACATTACCTACCTGTAATGAAGGATTTCTGAACAGATAAGGGCTGCAGCCTCTGCAGGGGAATGTTTTAGCTGGGGGCATGTGGATTTTAGCCGCATGAATAATATCAACATTAATGGGAATCATTATGCTGCCCTGCACTGGAAATTTACTCCTGAATGGATAGCGATATTCCACAGACAGAGGCCATTGAAAGTCTGTTTCACTGGCAGGGTGCATGGAGAAGGCTCAAGTGGGAAACACTGTTGGCTGCCAGCTTGCGAATGGCTTCTGGCTGACTGGTCTGTGCAGTGACAGAGCAGGGCACAGCGGGCAATGTCATCCAAGGACCAGGGTGAACCCGGTGACACTGGGGCAGGTCAGTGGTCTCTGGTGCACCCCTATTACCCTTTTGGAGCCTTTTCCATTCATTTCTTGGTGATACTGTGCTGGCTCCTGTCACTTCCCAAAGACACTGCTGTCCTGACAGCCCCTTGGAAAGTGGCCTGATGAATTCATTCTCTCTAAGGTGTCAAGGACTCAAGTATTATCTTATGCAGGGTGATTTATCACTTATAGGTTATGTGATCAACAAATAATCCAAAGGCATGAATTTGAGGTAGATATGAAGTTGCTGGAGTGCAGATATTTGCATTTCTGGAGGGTCTGTAATGGTGCCCCTGTGGATACAATCTGCCTATGCATAAATCCCTCAGGTCTTGATTGAAGCTACTGGGTAGTCTTTTCTTGCACATGGTAGTTCATGGAAGCTCAACATGCAAAGCAGTGAAGAGGTGGAGGTGCTGGGCTGGGGATCTGGGAGTCAGGCACATGGGTTCCTACCCTGCACGGTACCATCAGCTCCTGAGGCACCACTCTGAAAACATTTGGCTCTGTGGAGCAGTGCTCCTCAAACTTTTCCTCGGTGTGGCATACAGGCAAAGTGATAAAGTTTGTGTAGAATTCAGAGTACCTGGAGAAGACTGCTCTAGGCTGGCGACAAAAGCCCGGCCAACTTGGGCTGAATGGATCAGTAATTGGGCAGAGTCTGCTCTGGAAAGCTGTGCGAGGGAGCAACACATGAAAGTCACTGCCCTTGAGTGACCTTGACAAAACCTGACAACTCTAAAGCCTTGAAACTGAAAGGAGTAGAGGATTTCAGCTCCGCTGTTCACTGGCACCACACCAGCATCACCGGGATTGAATCCGTTATTTAATTCATTAAGTGAATAATCATGAAGCAACCGCTGTGTGCCAGCTAATCCTCTAGCTCCTGGGGGAATGAGTTAACCATCCCTGCCTCCAAGGAGTGTACATTCTAGTGGGATGGGGGGTGCAAATACACCAAAAATAGCTGGGTGAAATATATAATCAGTGGCTTCACAAAATAATGCAGGGCAAGGGGCGTGTGTGTGGGGGAGGTGGGTGGTGTTTAACTAAGATAGATAAGATAGAGTGGTCAGGGGAGACTCTTCCATGGAGGTGGCCTTTGAGCTGAGTGAGACCTGAGTGATGAGGACAAGCCACCCATGTGGAGAGCTGGTGGCAGAAAGTTCCAGACACAGGGCACAGCCTGGGTAAAAGTCTTGAGGTGAGACTCTAATCTACATGCTCAAAAAATAGCAAGAAGACAAATTTTTGTCTTTGAAAAGTTTTGAATCCCTCCACCAATGTGTAGCCATTTTTGGCAATTTCTATATTTTTGGTATTTGATCCTTACCTCAAGCCTCTGAAGCTTATTATAATCTATCATTAGCTTCTTCTAAATACTTTGGGACGTGAAATGATTTGGCTGTTACATCATATCTGGGAGTGTCAGAAATGACAGGGCCAACCACAAAATTCATTGAAATTTTGTCAACTCATCTTTACACAGAAGACGAAGGATGTATGGAGATTTATAGACAGATAACATTTTAAGCACTTATTTTGAGCTATATTAAGTAAATAATTTCCTTTATTCTTTATAACAACCCTATGTGGTAGGTACTATTATTATTCCCATTTTATAGATGAGGAAACTGAGGCACCCAAATAGCTAAGCCATTGGGCAAAAGTTATAACTAGCAAATAGTGGGAACAGAGATTGAAGCCAGGCAGACTCACTCCTAAGCCCACATTCTGAAGATGACCAAGATCTCCATGCCAGGGTGTTTGAGGTTCCTAAGGTTGGAGGGGAGGTGATACAGCCTTTCCTCACTGACGGTCAAGGGCTTGGCTAGAGCCACCAGTGGGTCCTGCTTAATTCTGGCAGAGATTTGTCAAAGCCTTCGTGAAACTTTGCAATGCTTTCCATATTTGAACACAAGATCCTGTGCCTGTTTTCATTATGGGGCAGGCTTTTCTGCCAGCCAGTAGGAAAGTCTCAATCATCACTACATATAATGTCACTGAGGTTACTCTCTCCCCGCAAAGTCTTTTTATTGAGATGTATGAGCAAAGGAGGATAGGAAGACTTGAACTTCAAAACACTGGATGCCTCCAGCCGCGTTTGGGTGTTGCTCGCTAAACCCCTTGTACAGGTAATAGATGTTTTCTTCCTGCAGAAATGACAACCTCATGTTCTGCAAAGGCCTTTTCTCATTGCATCTTCACTGTGTCATGGTGGTGACACATGCCAGCCTTGTGACATCCAGCTTCCAATTCACAAGAGCTGTGGATTTCCCAAGCCTTCCTTGTGCTTGTGCATGAATGCAGAAATTTCTCTCACCCCTCTTCATCCTCACTTGCTGTGGGATGATCGGAGATGAAATTCAGATGAAACTTTCTGGAATCTCTTGGGCTCAAACTTTGTGGGAAGGTCCAAAATTGGTTTGAAGAAATATACTAATATAGCAATGCCGATATCAAAACACACAGCATTCTCAGCCTCCCTGCAAGACTCATTAGGGAGAAGATTACTAAACACAGGAAGTGAATTTAGATGATGGAAGCCAAAAATAAATATAAGTGTTCACTCTCTGAAGGTTAAATGGGATTATATCCCCAAACAGTACTCAGCTTGCAGTTGGTTGTGAACAAATGTGAATTTCATTTTACCTTCCTTTGGTTCAATACTGTTGCTAATAGTTCTCTTAGTCCATTTGGGCTGCTATAACAGAATACCATAGGCTGGGTGGCTTACAAACAGCAGAAATTTATTTGTCACCATTCTGGGAGCTTGGAAGCCAAAGATCAAAGTGCCAGCAGATTTGGTGTCTGGTGAGGGCTGCTTTCTGGTTTGTAGATGGTGACTTTTCACTTGTGTCCTCATATGGTAGAAAAGGCAAAGCTCTGGGGCTTTTTATCATAAGGGCACTAAGCCGGTTCATGAGGGCCCCACCCCCAAGACCTAATCCTCTCCCCAGATCCTCACCTTTATCACTGTCATGCAGTGGATTAAGTTTCAGTGTATAAATTTTGGGGGGGACACAAACATTCATACCATAGCAGCATTAATGGAATTTATAAAACACATTAAAGTGACCTGTAGCACTTATTTGTGATTTCTTTTCCTTTTTCTGTTTTAGGGTAATCTTGCCTTAAGCTGCTAAAAACAGTAAATATTTGAGAGACTATGAAAACAGGTCATGCAAAACTAAAAACAATATCAGTTTATTTCATTTATGTGTTTTTTAGACTTTGCCGTAACTTCAGAAACTCTGTCTTTACGTTTCTCTGTTCACTATATATACACTTTAAGCATTTCGAATATGACAGGGCTTTAAATATGAGCCTACGAGTACTGATCAGCGGACATGAATACTTTGGAAAGTGATTTGTGTGTCTGGTACTACTTGGCTTGTTTTCCTCCTTAATGACTAAGTCACTCCCTGGAAATAAATGAGCCATTTACAGAGACACATGCAGACTTTCAGGCCCTTGGGGCACTGTTTTAGTGACTTGAGAAAAATAGACTAAATGTACTGATGTTGAGTCCAACCCAATTCATATGCTCTGTAGTTCCCTTTGGCTATTCAAGTGGCTTAGGAAGCAGGATAACTTATTATTACAAGAGTAGAACTGAGTTCAAAACTCTTCTTCATCACTCACCAGCTGTGTGACCTCAGGCAAGTTATTTAACCTCTCTGAACTTCAGTTCTCCTATGGGAGGATTAATCTGAGAATTTTGTATAACACTATCTATAAAGTGGTGGGTAGAGTGCCTGGTTCATAATTTATTTTCAATCAGTGGACAACACAGAGACTATTGAGAATAAATTTATGTTCTATTCTACTAAATCTATCATTGTGTTCACTTTCCTTTCTACTAAAAGTATGGAATAACAATGTACTGATCACAAAAGCCAAATCCTTTAAGGGCAGGGATAGTGTTTAATTAATTTGCCTGCCTGAGGTTAGTATAGTGTTCTGCACAAAGAATCTTCACCTCTTTAATGATGAATGATATGACTGGAACTTAAGAACAGAAGTTTGGGATTGACTGAAAAACAATTCTGGAGTTTTAGAGAGTTACGCAGTAGGTTCCATATAAATTCCACAATACCACAGGACATGGGTTAAGGAACAAACTTTATTAAGGAAATTTACAAAATGGGGGTCAGCAAGAGAAGAAGACACACAGTCCTTAAATCTCTCGTTGTTTCCAAGGAGAGGTGATCTGGGGCCAGGGTTTGCTGCTGGGTAAACCCCATTACTCTACCTTCTCATGGAACTACCATGGGAAAGGCCATGCCAAATGTGTGCGGTATTGGGGAGAAGACAAGTATATGGCTTGAGTAACAAGTACTGTGGGTTTGAGTGCTACTGTTTATAGGATTTGTCTGGGAAAGCTAGCTGCCCTGCACCTGGGGACTTTGAGGCCTGTGCCTCGTTGCAGTGCCTCTTGCTGGAAGACAAGGCCCCTAGACCCACAGGCAGCTGCGTTTTGGGAGCTCCCTTTGTTGGGAGAAGGGGTGAGCCCCAGTGCCATTAGCTCATTGTTCAGAAATTCAGAAAGAACACCTAGAGTCATTTTTAGACAATCCTGCTTATAATAATAACTGCATAGAACTACCTACCGATGCCACATTTCAGCACAGTATAATAACAGTGATAATAGTAGCACTGTTACTTTGTTGCTATGATAATATTTTTTGTTTCTTCTTGAGAGCTTCTGTGTCTTAGGTTTTTCTTTTACTTTCTCTGAAATTTTTCCAATAACTGCTACTTTCTAGGCTCCTACTTTATAACAGTCGCTGGACATAAAATTCTCCCTGGACTCTTGAAAAGCAGTCTTTATTAAATCCATTTTGCAGATGAGGAAATGGTTATCACAGAATTGAAATCATTGGCTAAAGTCCTCAGAGCAAGTGTCTGATCAGGTTGGGACTGAAACTCAGGTCTCTTTCTTACAGAGGTTGAGCTCTGTCTGTCTGTTAGATGGTTTCCTAGAGATGTCGACAAGAGAGGAAAAGTTGTGTCTTTGCAGGCTTTGTTTTTGCCAACAGAATGCAGTGGTTTTCTCTTTCCTCTGTGAGGCTCAGAGGAGGGGGTTGTCTTTGACACCCTGAGCAGTTTGCCGGTGTGCCCAAAGAGGAAGCAATTATGTCCACTCTGCCTGCATGCCACACAGACTAGCAAGAGTGTAGATTGTAAAGTTATGGATATCAGCCAAAATTATTCATGTATAGCTACAGGCCCTCTAGTATGCATTAACAGCTCATTTGATTCAGTTGGTCACCAAGTGAGTCTGAGCATGCTATCTGCCACAATGGCTTCCTCGGTCATTAATGAGAAAAACTGGAAAAAATCGGATAACCCCAAAGCATGCCAAAAAAAGTGAGCATCACTGTTTTAACCTAGCACAAATGTTGTCATAAAAAATGTCCATTGTTTCAACCCAATCCATTCCCTCTGTGGAACTTCGAACTGCTTCCTTAACTGGACATTTATCATGTCTTGCAATATTGGATATCCTACCCCAAATCTTGAAATTTCTGCAAAGCCTCAATCTATTATTTAAAAAGCCTGTCATTTAAATGAGAACCTTTAGCTGATGGTGAAATGACAGGGACAGGCAAGGCGACCAAAAGACACATTTTGGGCTTAGAAAGAATTTCACATTGGCAAAGCTCTACTCTGTTTTAACTAATTATTTTGACATACAGGCAGAAGAAGCGGGGGGGGGGGCAGGGGGTGGAGAGAGAGAGAGAGAGGGAGGAAAGAATGCAGCCTCATCAATATTTCTGAGACACTTGCACATGCAAAGGCAGAGATAAGAAACTCCTAGTCTCTTGGTCGGTAACTTATTGATTGCGCGAGCTGCTCACTAATGAGCCAGCTGTGAGAAGGCCAGGACCAAAAAGTTTCTATCCCCAAATGTGCTGATGTGTTTAAAATGGAATGCTTGTCCGCAAGAACACCTGTATGTGAAACTGGGGATAAAAGTGTTTGGAACCTTTGACTTATTTCTTGGACTCACTGTCATATATTATTCACGCGGATAATTAATTGCAAGGTCTATTCACATCACAAACAAGGAAGAGGCAGAGTTCAAAAGAGTCCTGGAAGTTCTTTGCCACAAGTGAGCATTTTTTGAAGGGGAGAAGTTTGTTACTAGGTTTTTCTAACTAGTGCTCTGTCGGGGAAGGAGATGGGTAAGGGATTTCCTCAGAAACTAACGGCTGGGCAAGATCACTGTGCCGGACACCATGAGGGAGACAGGTCACCGTCATTGCTCAACTACGGATTGAAGAATTATAAATGCAGCTGCCCCAGTATAAAATATCACCCTGATTCCCCTAGAATCCAAAAAGTGAAGCTAAAACATAAACAAAAGGCACACATATTAACAAGGCCCTCACATAGCGGGATAACTTGGGTCTTACTACACATGTGATTCTCAGAGCAGAGAAGGTGACCCCTTTGATTCATCCCCTGGGCTTCCCCAGGTTCCCTGGTGCACTTGGCCAGAAATAATAAGGTCTCTGAGCAATCGAGAGTGTGGCCCACATGAAGTTTGCACTTTAGGACCGTAAATTACATTTTAACTTACATTTTCTAATTAATGTCTAATATCGAAACACACACACAATTACATACATATTAGGTCATTAAATATGAAATGTCTGATTTTGAATCAAAAGTGTAGTTTATTATATCTCAAACAAGAAGCAGTACAATTAATCAAAGTATGCACCTAAACTGTAGACACAGTTTTGCCATCTTAACCGTAGCTGTTTATGCCACCAGTGAAGAAGACTGGAAAGCGAGTGGCGATAAAATTGCTAAAGTCATTTTCCAAAGCTTGTTGAGAATTGAATATTTTTCCTTGCAAGAGATGGTACAAAGCCTGGAAGAAGTGACAGTCAGTTGGTGCAAGGTCTAGTGAATATGGTGGATGACAGAAAGTTTCTAAGTCCAGCCTCTGTAGTTTGAGCAGCGTTGTTTGTGTGACATGTGGTCGACTGTTGTCTCGCAAGCAACAAGACTTGCTGTTTAATTGCAAGCATCCTCATTATTTCATCCATTGGTTGCAGTAGCCATCCACTGTATTCCATTGACCAGATTTAGTAAGTTGTAATGGACAAGCTGGTGTCCACTACCAGTATTCAGTGCTGGACCACCACACAGACACCATCAGTTTTTTTTTTTTGATGAATATTCAGTTTTGGACTGTGTTTTAGCACTTCATCTTTATGCAACCATTGTGCCAAAAGCTTGCAATTGTCAAAAAGAATCCATTTTCATCACACATAACAATACTGTGTAGAAATGGTTCACCTTTATGTTCTGACAGCAAAGAAAGGCCAGGTTCCAGACAATTTCTTTTCTGACACTCGTTTAATCCATGTGCAGCTTCTTTACCTTGCTCATTTGTTTCAAATGTTCCAATATTGTTGGAATAGTAACGTCAAACCTTGCTGCTAATTCACACGTAGGTTGAGATGGATTTGCTTTCACGACAGCTTTCAGCTCATCATTATCCACCTTGGTCTCAGGTCACCCATGTGGCTCGTTTTCAAGATTAAAATCACCAGAAGAGAACTACTGAAACCATCGATGTACTGTGCGTTCATCAGCCACATCCTTCCCAAACACTTTGTTGATATTTTGAGCTGTTTGCACAGCATTGGTTCCAAAACAGAAGTCATATTCAAAAATAACACAAATTTTTGACTTATCCATGGTTTCACAAAAATTGCTCTACAAAAAAAAAAAAAAAAAAAAAAATTGAAAGATAATCACAAACCAAAACATGCATTTGAAAGGCTGAGGATGTACCTTCACAGTAAAAATAAAAAGAAGTATCAAAGTGAAATATCAGAGGTATCAACTGTCAAACTTAGTACTTAAGGAAATCAGACATTTCATACTTAATAACCTAAATTGTAGTGCCAGGCACTGATCAAAACATTTTACATCCATAAACTAATTCGTTCCCCACCATAGCCCTGTGAGGGAGATACTGCCTCTGTTTTACATATAAGAATATGGGAACATAGAGAAGACATTGCTTCCTCCCCAAATCCCAGTCCCGGCTCATCACTCTTGGAATGGCAGCCCACTCTTTACACTATACCGTGAGGGTCTCCCTCCAGAAGTTCTTAGTGACCATGGCTTCCCCCCAGCAGCAGGAAGACTTCATCATTGTATCAGGACTTTTTCTGGTTTCAAGTGAAATAGACATAATTCAAACTACTTGAAGTAAGAATTAGTTTTTTGTTCCTATCCTCAGATAACTGAAGTGTTCAGGTGTACTGTCAGGCCAAGCTTCAGACTTACCTGTTTCCAGGTGTCCTGAAGATATTGGTTGGGAAGCTATCCTACTTCCAGCTCTCAGATCCATCTGCTCCTGTGTCGGCCTCATTCTCAGGTAGGATGTTTGCTTATTGTGGTGGAGAATGTCTTACATTCTACAAGCTGAGTAATGCCCTAGGTTCCTTCCCCTGTGTCAATTAAAATTGTGGCAAGATGGAACTATTAAGGAAACTTTGTTGAGGTTGTCATATTCTAAAATTTCATTTGTAATAGTCCCTTTAAATTCAACCCTTTTATTTGCTGCTGATGAAATTAAAACTTAAAGAAGAGGACGGATAGAGTGTGAAAAACTCTGGATTTGGAAGTGAGAATAGTTTCGTAAGTTTCATGTCTTATATATGTGACTTTGGAGAAGTCTGCTATATAAATGGGGTCACATTAGATGATCTCTGAGGCCCTTTCCAGCTCTTATGGTCCATGAAGCTATAACAGATGACTTTCCTAGAGGATCATGACTGTTTATTGAAAGTATTTAAACCTGTCACTCAGACTTTCTGGTTTCCAATCCCATATGAGATACAGAATCCCAGGCACCCTTTTCAGTTACAAACCACAAGGAGGCTGCCAGCGGGAAGGATGTGGAGGTTTTAGTAGGGATGAAAGTCTGAAGGTTTCTCTCCGAGGTTAAGAGAAAATATTTTGGCTGAGTCTGGGGAAGGGTGGTGATGAAGATGAAGCAACAGAATGGAGAGGCATTAGTATCTCATTCTGATTTGCTACCCTCACGCTCTCTTGCCCAAAGGCTGAGTCCCCTGTTATCTGATTGGACTAACGCAGGGTGAGGGGTTGCGCTGGGCGGGGCCCAGGTGTCAGGGACGCCATCTCCTGGAACCGTCTACTGGATGGTGAGGAGGGAGCATGGAAGCCAGGCTGTCAGTCTGAGGCAGCAGGGACCAGAGCTGGGAACCCAAGCCCGATGGAGGTGGACAGGCAACAGGAAATCAGTGACGTGGAGGGAGAGGCCCAGCATATGAGGAGGAAGAAATATTATAGAAAACGGTGCTTAGGCAGTTTTAGGACAAAACTGTTCAGATAACTATTATTTTTCCAGTTGTTTCAGATAAACTAACTTACATGAGACAAACTCACGAGCGAGAAAGCATCAACTGGAATGCCAGTTTGAGTTCATTTACCAAGATAAATTTAACCATCAATATAACTAGACTAGAATGCTGGCAAATCTATTCGGCAAGTGAACTTAGAAGATTGCCTGGTGAGCACAGAGGTAGAGCAAAGGGTGTTGGTCTTAGGACGTAAATGTTTAATGACGACAGGCTAAGATAGTCCAGGCTGTTTTCTCCACAAGAGGGACACACATGAACTGGATGCTCAAGGCTGGGGCCTGCTAACCTGCCAACACTAGGCTCTCTGACTTTTTTTCCAAGTCCCAAGGTGACCCTTCTCAGCCCTTCTCCCTGGCTCACTCATTTATTAGATAAGCTAGTACCTCATAATGCATAACATCCAGTTTGAATTTCTTGCTTGTTCACTCCAAATCGTTTTATCTCTAAGGCATCTTCTGCATATTTTACATATTTAAATCGTTTTGATTTTGTAGTGCAATTCTCAGAATTCAGGCCCTATGTTGCTTTCATTCCTGTCTACTTCCATTACTTGTAAAGACGTTTTGTTCAACCAGTTTCCTCCGAGAGTTAATGATTGATCCACGGAAAGAAAAACATGTATCAGCCTGTATGTGTTTGGGAACTGTCCTGCCTGCTGCTACCTTGATAAAGAGAATTCGACTGCTCACATCTATTGCCTGCTCTTTGAGGCGGGTTCTGCCTTTGCCAGATTCGTTTCTTAGCCTGTTAATGGTGTGCAATGAGAGTTGTGACTCTTGACATCATTAGACTTTGTCCTCTTGATTGGTGACATGAGAACTTGGAGCTGAGGGAGCTAAGAGGTTTCTTCCAGTCTCAACATATTATGGTTCTTTGGTTCTCCTTGGGCTGAGTTTCATGACACCTTGGAGGTTGGACTTTGTCATAGAAGGTTTCACAGTGAAATTTTAATGGGTAATTTAGAGTGAAAGGGAGCCATTCTCATAATCAGTTACCAAATGCTTTTTAAAAAATATTTAGAGCTGCAACTCCATAGTAAAAGGTGAGTGTGTGTGTGTGTGTGTGTGTGTGTGTGTGTGTGCATGCATGTGTGTGTAAAGGTGGGGGTTTACAAGACACACCATTAACTGGAATTTCATGGGAGTCACTTTTCTTTTCCTGGGTAGTTGTTTTTAGTAACCATGTTCCCATAAACGCTGGCCTGGTAAACAGAATGATGGCCCTGATTCTATTGACGTGAATTGGTTTGTTCTCAGAGACCTCAAAGGATAACACTGGAGTAATAAGAAAGAAATTGTTTTAGCAGTTAATTTTAAAAAAAGCCAAACTAAACAAAAAAGCCTCCACCTACACTGGAAGATTAGTAACTTCTGTATTTCTTTTCTATTAAGGGATTTTTATAGATTTTGCATTCAGAAAATTAACGAGATTTACAGGAACACACGGAAACCCTACCGGTAGCAGATATACCCACAAAGCCATTATGATAACACTATTTTAAAATGATGCTGGGAGAATATTAGGTTAATTCCAGAATGGCTATAGCATCCTCTGCCTTGAATAGGACATGCCAGCACTGAAAATTACTGCGACTGATTACAAAATGGGAGCAGATTATTAAAACTGTCAAGTGACAAGAAAGCTATAAATCAATGGGTGGTGTTAAAAGTAAATGCTGGCATCAGTACAAGAAGTGCATTCATTCAAAAATACACACACAACTCCTTTCTTGCATTCATAACACAGAACTAGGAGAACTCAACTGCAAATCCAAGAGCCTCTAAGGTAGTCGGTAGTTAATGAAGAACAAGGCATGCTTGACCTTCTCTGTTCCTCTATGTGGTTCTCCATGGTAGCTGTGAAATATTATACTATTTGCTTCCTCTTCCATCAGTCTGCCCTTCAACTCGCCCATCTGTAGGTCTGAGGACCGGCAGTCCTCTTATTGGGCAGAAAAGCTGTGAGGCTTACCTGATATTTCTAGAGTGCTATGACATCCTTGAGTGGAAGACAGCATCGCCAATGGTCAGTGTGTTGACTCACAGGTATGCACCGTACAGAATGGCCTCAAACTCAGGAAGTTTGGCAGAGTTGTGTGTGCTGACAGGTAGCCCCTTCCTGACCCTGGAGTGAGTCAGGAACAAAGCATTTTGGGAGACCACAGTGAGATGGGCAGTGCCAATGTGTTCATCCTCCTGAAGATGCCAGCATGAGAAAGGACATGCTTAGAGTTTATCACCTGTGTGTAGCTCTCAGAATGCCTTTTAGAAGAAATAGGCAGCTTACCTTTAGGTAAATATATTGAAGGTTTTCTGTTGTTGCTTAAAATATTTTGGTTAGAAGTGAGCACAGTGCTTAATGAAATTCACCTTATATCTCATTAGTTCATTAAAAGGTGGGGGATTTACTTTCCACAGAGACCTATTCAGGGGGGTAATTTTATTAAAATCCTAATTATTATTTTAAGGCATATAAATTAATATTTTTATTTGTGAAGTGCTCCCTTTCCCTGCTTAGGATGCTGCAATGACAATTAAAATACAATAAAGATGATTAATAATGAATAAACATAAAATTAAAATATCATAAAATATGCAATTAAAAAACACTAAAAATCCTAGCTGAGCAGAGTCATTAGAAAAGGCTAATCATGACTGGAACAGAAGTGCTTCTGGAAGATGATGTTGCTAAACATTACTTAACCGTGGAGAGTTTTTAAAAATGCTCAATTCATGACTTACCAGTGAGGATGACATGAGACTAGTTAGACCCTTGATGCTCTAAATGAGAAAATGAAAGTGACTGGGGTTGTGCCTTATGCATAATCTGACCTTCCAGTTACTTCTGTGCCATCGACAAGCCTATCTCAAAGCTGAAGGAAAGTGGTGAGGTGTGTTATCAGCCATGTACCACTGGTAATAATAAATTTTAATATTAATGTTATTTTGTGAAATTTCATACTGTTTACGTGAATATTGACATGCACCCATTACTGAAAACAGTTCTCTAAAAACTGGTCTAGGTAACCTCTAAAGTTCTGCTGTGCTTCACACTTCACCTCATACAGGTAAGTAGGGGGTGGTGGGGTAAGAGAGGGCATCGAACAGGTGTTTAAGACCCCTGGGTCTGGGCCAACAGTCATGAGGTCAAGGAAAATGATTTCATTTTCAGAGCCTCAGTTTTCTTATCTGTAAAATGGAGATTCCTTATTGGATTGCTGTGAGGAACAAATAAAAACTGTATGTGAAAATGCTTTAAAAGTGTAAATTCCTAGAAACGATACAAATACTTTTGCCTTAGCTCATAAGATACTCAGATCCAGGTCTGGCGTTTGGGCTTCATTGCTCTCAGTGATCTTTTTGAAGAGCAAGTTCATTCTATTTCCTTTCCTGATTCTGACCCAATTCTGACAGTTTTCTGTTTCTTTTCTTCTCTCTTTTTTATTGATCTCAATACGTGTCTTCATTTCTTTGAAATCTCAAATCCTTTCTAAAAAGAGATAGGGTGGAAATAAATAAAAACTTAAAATACTGCTTCCATTGTTTTAGAAAAACAATTTAACCCATGGGATATCTTCATTGGGATAATAACCCATTTTGTGGGGAATTTTATATCTTTCTGTTAGAAATTGATTCCTTTGTATATGTAGGGGTAGATTGATTTTTGAGATGCTGCTAGTAACATGCTCTTGGAGGCAAAAACATTTAAGTTCTTGCCTACATCTTTTAGAGACAGGAGAGGGGAATTTCGCTTTCTAATTGAACAAGGAGCTGAGAGAATGAGGCTATGAAGATGGTGAAATTAACAACCTACTTTGTGCCGTATGCTTTGTTAAGTGTTCTGTGTAACTTGTCCTCAGTCATATTTAGGATCCTGAAACTCTGGCATTGTGAGTCCCCTTGTACACATGGGGAAGTTGAGGCATGGGGAGGCGAAGTTACTGAGGTTTACTTAGTTGCAAGATTGCATGGCTGGGAAGCCTGGAAGCTGGGATCCAGAGTAAAATCCCAGGGAGAGGAGGACGCACAACCAAAAATGAGGACAGATAGGCACTGGCCAAACCTCCACCACAAGTTCGCTTGGAACGTCGCTGTTCTCATCTGCTTTCGGATGGCTGACCCCGAGGACTGGGGAAATATACGTTTTTACCGGATGGTGTTTCATGGGTGTTAGGTGGTATCTATACTCACCCGTCACCATGGTGACATTCGCTGCTCTGTTCAAGACATAGAATAAAATAGCTTGTAACTCTCCCCCTGCCTTCCTTCTTGATCTATTACCTCTACTCTTACTACATATGATAAGAACAAGTTTGGAATCATGTAGTTACTTTACCTGTTTACTTCGGTTTTTCATTTGTGAAATAGAAATAAAAGGAAGATTAAGTCTGATAGTTCATGTAAGTGCTTTGCCGAATGCCTAGCAAAATCAAGGGTGCGATAAATGTTAGGTGTTACTACTCTAATTTTCGCAGCTACTGGGAGCAACTGGATTGCACAACACTTGTGCATTCTGTGACTGAGCTTATCTTAGCTCACGGACCTTCCACGGCTCCCTAGGTGAGAAGACACTGTCTTGGGCTACAAAGTTCTACCGGTTTAAAGCTTAATGTCTTTGGTGTTGATATTCAGTGAGATTCAAGGCTCTACTCTTGCCTCTCTTCCTCTTCTTCAGGATGGCATCTGGTTTGATGGAAAGGGGGGTTGCATGTGTGGTTCCTTTCCTGGTATCTTAGTCTGAACTGCTATAACAAAGTACCATAAGGTAGATGTTTATTATATTTTTACAGTTCTGGTGCTGGAAGATTCAGTGTCTGGGAAGAATCTGCTTCCCGGTTGCTGTCTTTTTGCTGTAGTCTCACATGGCAGAAAGAGAGAGGGAGCTCTCTTTTGCAAGGACACTAATCCCAGTGATGAAGCCACAACCCTCATGACCTAATCACCTCCCAAAGGTCCCACTTCCTAATGCCATTGCCTTGGTTGTTAGGGTTTCAACATACGAATTTGAGGGGAATATAAACATTCAGTCTATTTCCCCTCAGTTTCTCTTGGCTCCTACTTTCCACATCATCCCTGGGTTGGTTCCCACTGTGGGCATTGCTCAAGCCTGGTTACAGCCAGAGCGGGGAGCTGGCAGGGCACTGGGAGGCATCCCCTGCCACCATCTGGCTGGCTTAATAGCAGGGCTGTCACCTGGAATGGTGGTCTTGGCTTATGTGGTGCACACAGACCTCCCACCCACACCCGTGACCCAGTGGCATTCAGCATGACTTCCGCTTTCTGGTGTGGAGGGCTGTCACCTCTCCCTTGGGCTATGCCAGCCATCAGTGCCTGCCTTCTGCACTGACGTTAAGAGTGGTGTGTCAGAGCTGTGTCCCCTCTAGCCTCTGTGCCTCCCCACTCAGGGGTCCAGAGATGTACCTGATGCCCTTCAGTGCCTCCAGAGCACAGGGAATGGGACGGGGTCCTTCCTGTGCTGAGGCAGACCTCAATCTACTTCCCTCACAGCCCAAGAGGGGGATTCATTTGGAAGCTTCCCATTGGCAGACATTGTCAGATAAAAAGTGGATACTGGTCTCCTCATTATGGAATCACCCCACACCACGGGGGACATTCTCTTGCCTCCCCCTCACGTCCAGGAATCCCTGGCCAGTGCTGCAGGCTTTTCTCTTACTCTTCCCTCTCTCAGCTCCACTTTACTCTTCCCCAGATTCACCCCCACCTTTTGTCCAGGAGTGATTTCAGAAACGAGGTACACTGGAATGTCTCCACAGTCGGGGTCACCGTCTGTGTCACCTCATCCACCTGAAGGGGTGTGTCTGGCCCCGAAAAAGGTGCTTCTTTGAGTGTGAGGACTGGAGCATAGAGCCCTTCTCTTGCTTTTGTTAGCCCGCTGCCATTTATTGGACACTTACCAAGTGCCGAGCATCGAGCTCTGTGTTTCATTGGAGACATCACGTGAAATCCTGAGAGGCCCTCCTAAGAGGCAGGCGTCGGTACTCTCCTGCTTGTGCCGAGGGTGAAGGTGAGGCTTAGAAAAGGTAAGTGGCAAAACCAGGCCAGTCAGCGGTGGGTGTGGAGCTCTCATCCTGATGGATTTGGCTTCAGTGGCTCAATGAATAACTGGGAAGCTGAATATAACGTTTCATGAAGGCAAGGACTAGATTGTATGTTTACCCGGATCTCTTTCTCTCTCTCTCTACCCTCCATGAAGAGTTCTGGACTAAAGACACAATGAATTAATTATTCACTGCTACTTCCTGTCCCCATGTCTTGCTTGTGTAAGATTCTGCTCTCTCCATCTGGAAAGCACCAACTCATTTCTCAGTGCCCATATTTAAAATGTCACCTCCTCTTTCTCATTATCCCCAAGTCCTCCTTGGAGAGCAGCTTGTTCACTCGCGTTGTGCCTCCACGAAGCATTGTTTGTGTGCTCTGTTATATCACTTTGCACTATTACAGCGCTTACAGAACAAGAGGCCCCACCATGCCAGCCTTTCGGGATCATAATTCTGACTAGGGACAGGTGACATAGAACACTTCATATCTGCACAAGTCTGTGCTGTGGTTGTGAAACCGCTTCTCTTCTGACAGTCTTTTTCCTCTAGGTTAGAACAGTTCTGAAGTTTATATGTATTTTACAGTCAACATGTGCATTTAATGTTGCATTTAGTTTTTTCCTTTCCCCTTTCTCAATGTCTTCTAATAGATGACATCTTCACATTGGGAAATACGGTCAGTGCTTTCCTTTGAATCTTGCTTGGTGTATTGTGAACCCAGTGGTGCAGGCATAGGTGGAATACGTTTTCATCCCTTTAGTCTCAAGTACCTGAAAATTTGTTTTGCCCATAGCAACCTGTTGAATAAACAAATGAATAAACAGACAAATAAATGATGTACCAAAAAAGAATGTGATGATGATAAGTGAAATTTATTTAACTTGTGACTTTGCAGGGTAGCAGGCATTTGCTTAGAAGTTTTCTTTTGAAACTGCAACGTGTAATTTTTATTTCAGGGAATCAGACAAATCTTTGCTAGCTAAATGTTTGACTTCCCACATGCAATGGCCACTTTCTGTTTAACTCTGCATGTCCGTCGATTGAACCTTGGTTTCTTTATCTGTAAAGATGGGATAATAGTATTTATCTACTTCAGAGATTTGGAAGACTTTATACATTGTCAAGTACTATGCCCATGTGAGATATTTTTCTTAGGATTACTGTGATCTTCCCAAAGCTAATGCAGGTTGCTAATTTATCATTGGTGGTCTCACTCTGGAGTACTGATGGCTGTCCACACAGCAGTTCCCTCTACTTCCTCCTCCCTAGCATAATTATTTTTTTGGTATTTGCCCCTCTGCATGCAGCCGTATGCCTCAGCAGAAGCTGATCATGGCTCCCGTAAGAGTAACAAGGGGTCCCCATTTGCCTTGCAAGTCATGTGTTAGGAAGTGCCATGGGATGCAATTCTGATCAATGAGCTGTGAGGGGAAAGATTCTGAGAACTCCTTGGAAAAGTTTCCTTGCTGGTGAAAGAGAGGTACAGACTTTTGCTATAAGAATTATGCTTTTTCAGGTTCAGGGAGAAAACTACAGTCAGGGGATTACAAGCCTCATTAATAGTAATAAAGAGCATGCATTCTCCAAAGATAAATGAATGACACATACATAAATAAGAGAGAGAGAGAGCCATAGGGAGTGAACGTCTTCCTGTGGGCATTGTTATCCAGATGTGACACCTGCTTCAGACATCGTGCTATCACTCAGAGGTCACACTGACACTGAGGATTCTGTAGAGCCCAGGGAGAAAACCTGGACCTGTGACACCTTTTGAGTCTCCGAATCACCCAACCCAGAAGCCTACCTAACCCTGGACACCAGTTATGTTAGAATATACACTGCCTTACGATGTAAGTCAGATTGAGTTAATATTTCTGTTGCCTGCAGCTATCAGCATTCGTCCTCATCCTTATATGCTCAAATTGCTATTAATCCTCCCCAATAAACAATTGATCTCTTGTATCTTTTTGCGGTTCCTCTGCACTCTTAATATTCCTATCCTGGAAGGAGTCTCTCTTCTTCATAGTGTCAACTACTTTTCTTCAAATCTCTTTCCTATTTGGCTTAACTTGGCCCTATTTCTAAGGCAGGTCTCAGGCCTTCCAGGAACCTGTACTCGAGTGGTTCTTCAACTCAGTAGGAATCCCGGCAGTGAGGAAGCGTCAATCTATGGTATATATGGTAGGACACATGGCTGTATATTGCCCAACATACCCTTATATTTTGGCTGCATGTTACCTTGGTGAATTTCTTCATTAACTTATTAATTTACAGATATATATTTATATATATAGGACACCTCCTGCAGTGGACACTAGGTCGGATTCTGGGGATGCAACAGAGTGAACAAATGGAAGGATACTTACTTAGAGTTTAGAGAGAATTTTTTCTGGCCAATCCAGGAACAGGATGGGTTCTGACAAAGTTTAAGAGAAAGAAAAGCATTTCATTTGCTCTTGATGAATGCTGCCTCATCGAAACCAAAAAACAAATAGTTTTCTCATTATACCCCAAATTGGGAAGAATGGCTTAGGTGAGCATCACCTTTCTCTAGCTGAATGCTGAACTGATTTCCTTTTCCCCAGATCTGCAGAGAGGAAAACCTCTTCGGTGTCCATGCTACCAAAAAATGCAGGAACCGGTAAACAGCAGGGGGCAAGTACTGGTATTTGTGGTGAGTTGGATATAGGACATAGGGATACTAGGTGAGGAAGTAAGGTTGAGGATAGAGCCCTTACAGGATTCCGACTACCCAATGCCTTGGAGTAAGCCATTAATTCTTTCTGTATATTGCATCTTGAGGAGTGTGGGATTGGATATTATCTAAGCTCCCTTTGACCTCCTGTGATCCAAAATTTTGTTAGGAGACAATTAACAAATACCAAAAAAATTCACCCTAAGCTTATATAAGCAAATAATTTAGTTGATAAATAGTTACATATATTATTTTAATTATAAAAGATGAAGAACTCTGGAGCATTATAAACTTTAAGAAGTTATTTTAGGTGCCAAAGTTCAGGGTTTTTGCAATGGTCACTAAAGATCACATAGATTCTCAAATCACCATTCACCTCTTCTTTCAGGCAATGACAGTTCATAGCTTATTGGCCATTTTCTTGCTGCTGAGTTTTTCTGTCAGGTTTATGGGAGAGAAATGCCTACAACCAGTCCCTCAGTTATGTGTGCATGGATCCTATTACTTGCTCTGTGTTTGGATCTTTGTGCATTTTCGTGCTTTAAGCCTCTTGGGTGTGGCTGTTAAGAGGTTGCATGAATGTCACCTCTCCAAGTTCTGCATGCACATCAAGCCATGAACATGTATTCGTGGACACCATGTCTATATTGTGTGTTGTCCACATTGGAACACTGGAGAGTGGATGAGGGCACTATTAATAATTATGCTGAGGAACAAGGGTCAACTGAGACTGTCTTGAGCAAACTAGACCTTACACACACCCTACCCATTGAGTACTTGCTATTTAGAAGTGGGGAGGTTATATATCATAGGGAGACACAGGTAATGCCCAAGTCACCACTCCCAGTAAGGTGCATTGTCCCCACTTGCCAACATAGCCATCTACACTCCACCTCCCACACTCTCTAGTCTTTCCAAACCCCTTTAAATGTCTGATCTGTGTGCTTTTTTTTTTATTCGAAATAACCAATGATGGATGGCTAATTGCCTCATAGGAAGTCCCTTCAATTTGTCACTTTGCTAAAAATTAGATAAATACATGAATCATCCCTGCTTTATCCCCTATTCAATATAATTAATTCTAATCTTTTGCATTTTCATTTTCTCCATGTTTAATTCTACCATGTAAAAGATGCAGGCAGAAGAGGAACCTTTTAAAATTAGTAGAATAATTGTGCTGCTCATGCTACTCTGTGAAAAGTATGTTGAAAAAAATACCATGACCCCATCTCAAACATTAAATGGCATAAATGTGAAACTTTCAAAATCTGATTGAAGGGATCACATTGAGAATTGTTTTTATCTTGGCTTCTGTGCTTTCTGATGTGTCCTATCTCCTCAGCACAGAGCTTTACTCTTGGAGAATATTAAGCATGCATTTCTAGTTAATTAGTTAATACTATGGATAACTTCATTTTTATATTTCTAATTTATTATTTCTGGCATTGAAGGGTATCAGAAACAAACTTTAGTTTTCAGAAAATAATCTGACTATTGAGATAACCTGAAAAGTGCTTCAGTAATTGCCTCTATGCATGCAAAGCTTGTCTCTACCACGGAGGGAGGGAAATTTCAGCATATTTAAAGATACCCAAGTTGGAGGAAAGGGCCATGGTTCCCTGGTATGTAAGGCATAATCTGCAGATTTTCCTCGATTCAAAACTTTTAACTGCTTTTATACCCATAATCTCTCCTCTTTCTAAAGGGGATATCACTCCCTGGTGGTAAGGTATTCATAGAGAGGTTGCATATAGTAATTATCGTAAAAATAGCACTCTGTATTTGCAAAGAAGATTATAATTTATAAAGTAGTTTTACATGCTCATTATCTCATATGACATTCACCACAACCATTGAAGAAAAGTATTTTTGGTAGAGAATGTTATTAGTTTCCTAACTCTATTTCCTTTTTCTCCTGGGCAAACACAACATTTCTTAGAGTTCGATGTGCCCATGTTCTAGCCAGTGGAATGGGCAGAAGTGATACATGCCATTTTTAAGCCTAGCACATTAAAAACTCCTTCCCATTCCTCATGTTCTGATTTTCCCCCATTAATCAGTTAGTTGGTTGCAAAGAACCCAGAAGGGGACTCCAATAACTTAGGGCACGGGTCAAATCTGGTCTGCCACTTGTTTTTGTATATAGCATTTTATTGAAACTAACAACACTGACATGCTTGTATATTGTCAATAGCTGCTTTTGAACTACAGCAGCAGAATGGCGTTATTGTAACACATGGCCTGTAAAGCCTAAAATATTTGCTATCTGGCCCTTCACAGATATAATAGTAATGGGATGACAAATCCACAAGATAGATGGAGCCTGGATCCCTGAGTGACTACAGGGAAGGCTATAGGCTAAACATCCATACTTAACAGTGTTGCGAATAAGAAATGACCTTCCATGTGTTAAAATACTGAGGTTTCAATGTGTTTGTTTCAGTCACTATTCTACCTTTATTAGCATAATTTTCTTACATTCAATTTATTGGTGAGGTAATGAGGCTCAGAGAACTTGTTACTTAAAATTTACAGTCAGAAACTAGTAGTCATGAACTATTTAGAAGTTGAATCAACCTAGCTATTTTAATTCCAAAGCCAGTGTACTTTTCAACACAGCTCAGACGTCGCTACTAAACATATTTCAAGATCATATAATACTATAAACTAAACACAGTAATTGAATGCTTAAAATCTAATAAGTCTTTCATGGTTAGGAGTGATGTGCCTCTCCAAAGCATCCAATATGATATAGAAAACCATATTGAAAGATGGAATGTTGCAACATTCCTTTTTTTGCATATTGTTTATATATTGGTAAAATTGGGGCTTGGTGAAGTCAGTTGATTGTCAAAAATAGTGATATAGTTTATGATAATCAAGTGATATAAGGTATTATAAAGGATTAAAATAAAGTCTTCAAATTATCTTCAGTATCTCTCTTTTGGGCCATGTTGACAGAAAAAAAAAAGAAATCTGTAAGGATATAGGTACTGTTGTTACAAAGAAAAGTTTCTTAATGTAAGAATAAGACTGTCAAGAAATATCACTGGGCCATTTAACTGCTGAATGTCTGGATTTCACTGTCTTTGAAAAGGGATCTCTGCTACTTTTGGTTTAGTGAGCACCTTGGTGATTTGCAGACATGTTGAAGAACTGTTAAACGAGTACCTTCTGTTGGGTAGAATAGTACTAAAAATCTAATCCTAATTGTTATTTAACTCTCTGTCCTTTTGGGGCCTACAACCCTTCTCTTACTTGGAGGAATTGAAAATTGATACTGTGAGATTTTGGGGGAGAGGAATTATTGAGGGGAAGCGTATTATTGGAGCAGCGGAGACGTGGATTTTCAGGATGCTGTGCACACCAGGCAATAAAAATCAGAGACTAAATTATGCAATAACTCCCAAGGCACTACAGAAGAAGGGCAAGAATATACCAGCTAATCGCACATGAAATGGTTTATGTCGATAGCTTTTCTCATTATACACCATGTTAGCATAATATGAATAAATCACGGAGTTCCAAATAGCCCAGTCTCACTGCAGAGTCACAGTCAAAGGACTATAGTCCAACATTTTGGAATAATACAAATAATTACAATTTTATTTGAATTTATTGAGTAATATCAAAGGAGTGCCACTTCATTCTTTTTGTGCTCCTACTTGCTTGCCCCAGCATCTACAATGCATACCGATTTTTGATTTATTTTTATATTTTAGTTTTCCATGAAATGCTTCTCCACACCCATTTCTGTGAGCCCTATTTTTTCTTTCCCCATCTCCTTTTCTCTTTGATTACTCTGCAAAATGTTTCCTTAATGGGTGGGTGGGGTGTGGGTTGAGAAAAAGGAAAGAGGCTGTTTATACTTACACATTAAGTATTTTTGTCTTTATTCTATTGGAAAAGCAAGAAAAAAAGAAAATATTGGGGGACAAAGTATAAGTAGGTTATAAAATCTCTATTAAAAGCCAACTAGCCTTTGACTGAATAATAAGCAGAAGTCATTAGCTTTATTAGACTGGGAGCCGGTAAGCCTTGATCATCTTTGCTTTCAGGTACATAGCCTTGGTAGGGCCCACTGAAGTTACACTGGGGTTGCTTGAGAGCAGTTGTTAAATGCCCACTGCTTTTTATTTTTGTAAAATAATAAGGTACTGTGACTCATTATTAGACACATTCTAAAATATCTACCCACCCGTCACCTACTCCTGACCACCTCATCACTCTCCTCTTATTCCAGCCAAATGACCCAAGTGAGAAAGAACATTCATTGAAGGCAGACATTAAACAAAGTGGCTATGAACAAATGGTGTTGAAACTGCCTTGCCAGTGCCTACTGTCACAAAATGCTTGTGGGTTAAGTAAGATCAATACACCCTGGAGGTGATGTTCAGGAGCCTTGGTCTTGACAAACACATAAGTATACATGAGGAAGTTGCATCATTGGAGGCAATCCAGTTTAATTAATTGGTGCTTGCAGTAGCTAAGAGATCATGAAAAACTCAAAGTAAATGAAACGGTACATAACAAAAACTAATTCTTTTTTCTGCCAGCCTTAAAGGGAAATAGCCTTGAATTTGGGAATATAATGTGTTGAATCACATGTAAGCTTTTTATAGGTTGAAAATGGTTGAATATCAGGAATTTCATATGGGTCTGCTTAATGTGTAATTTCCCCTCCATTGAAATAGTGTGTCAGACATTTAGTAGTCATATTAAAATGCTGCATTTGAAATCCCACTTCAGTGGAGGAAGCACACTGGTTGACGCTGGAGCATAATGTAAATCTGAAACCCTGTGTATGCATTTTTTATTGTGTTACCATGGAGAAGACATTCCACCTATCTTTGCCTCCATTTTCTTATCTGTAAAATGGGAATTAAAACTTTATAGGCTTCGGGGGAAGGATTATTGTAACAACCTGTGGGAAAAGTGCCTAGCCCAGGGCCATCACAGAAGTTGGCATTATAGACCTTCCCAGAAATGTGCTTATTTAGGTTAACACAGATTATGCAATTGAGTCACATATGGTTCATTAGAAAGAGGTGAACACTACACATCATCAGTCAATACCATCTAGAGTCTGCTGAACTCAGCTCAGTATAAGGAATACTTAGGAGTGACATCTATCTGCTAGGCATAGGGGCTAGGGATAGAGACATAGGTCCTTGCAAACTGTCAGTCACTCTTTGGTTTTTGCTTTAGCTTCAAACAGCACTTGCTGGAATTCTTACATGTTGATGATTAATACGTAGGTACCAGGTATCCAGAAAACACATGGAAAAAATATTAACAAATCCTGCTTGATTTGGTTTTAGAAAATGGCATTGATTTCAATGGGGACATCTTTTTTCTCTCAAGGTTATGTTTGTAAAATATTAGGCTACAAAGCACAGGCACGAGGTCACGTTTTACTCATTTATGCATTTCCCAGATGCAGCACCATGCGTGACCTTGCTCAGCTATCCAAACTAAAATAAAAGATTACCCAAACACTATCGGATATGTATAAGAAATTACTTTGCGAGTCACTGCTGATTTCTCAGTGTTTGTTTTTCTCTTTCAGCTGAATGGATGATTTTTTTTTTGTTGTTGTTCTTGGTTGGAAATCCCCTAGATGGCACTAGAGAATACTATATGTAAGTGGTTTATGTAATACCCCTCAGTAGATGAGAGCAAGTAATTTTTATTTTCCTGCAAATAAACATTAATAAGAAGTTGAACGGGATGAAATGTAATATGCAAGGTTAGCGCTTGTGCATTCTTTATTTAAAAGATATACTAGATACTCCTTGAAAGTGAAAATAAGCAATTTTAATATGGATGTCTTACAATTGGTCACTGGTATTTTAATTAGAATAAATTCATTTGGTGTAGGCAAAAGACTTACATAAACAGCAGAGATCTCGAGGCTGATTTTTTGCCGAAATGACATTTATATCAGAGCCATAGAACACAGTATCAGGGTCTCATAGGATAGGAGAGAGTGGGTTTAACTGAGCCCCTGCACTTACATGGCCCAGGAAATGGGCAGGTGAGGTGAGTGAAGAGTTGGCTGTAAGATTATGGGGTCGTGGTGGCATATGTGGCTACTGGGCTCATGCGCCAGTGAAGAACAGCACGGCTGCGAGTCTACTGTGGTCCACAGGCTTTGAGATGACAACTTTCGTAGATCTAATCCTGGCAGTGTTGATCAGAAATCTAAGGCTGAGACAATGTGCCTTACTCAAGGTCACAGAGCTAACTGGTGATAAAGTTAGGGTTCAAATTCCATTTCCCTGACTCCACTCTCCTCTTTCAATGCACCATAATGTGCCAAAGATGTCTCTAGCGCTTCGCGCCCTTCCAGCCTCCTCATTGCTTTTTGCTTGTCCTCCCTTCAGAAGGCCAACGTCCTTGTAATCACATGCCAGTTTGGGTGCTCTGAGTTGCAAGTAGGTTGAGCGCTCCCAACTCAAGAGGCTTAAACAATTAGGCAGTTTTATTCCTTCCCTACCTGCTATTGGGAAGGTAGGGCAGCTCCAGGGTTTGCTAAGTCAGTAGATCAATGATATCATCCTGGGCCCAGGGGTTTTCTATTTTCGTACTCTGCCATGTTTTCATTCTCAGTTTTTGTCCTCATAGGTGAAAAATGGCTTTTGTAGCTACAGGAATCACGTGGCTACCTGACCACACCCAGCAGTGTTAGAGGGACTGCTCCTTCCTTGGGCCTCTTTTATAGTGTGAGGAAACTTTTTCCGGAAGGCCCCAGCAGACCTTCTTTTACGTCTCATTGGCAGTAACCCCGCCCACTACACCGATGACTTCCAAGGGACAGACTGTCCTGTGGTTCTCAACTGTGGGAGGTGCCCCTCCACCAGCAGAAGTATTTGGAAACGTGCAGGGATATTTTTAGTTAACAAAGTGACAAAAGCCTGTCTATAGTATTTAGGACGCGGACACAGGAATGAGGTGTCTTGCAATGTTCAAGTCAGTCCCTTATGATGAAGAATCATTTTACTCAAATGCTGAGAAATTTTGCCCACCTGCTGAGAAATAGTGGAGACCATTCAGGACTTGCTACTGAGTCATGGGCAGGGTTGGATTGAGGCATTCAGGACTCAGGCAACAGGAAAGAAGGGAGATCTGACATCTGAGTAAACAATCAACAGTTGCCTTCTCCCTGTTCATGCTTAGGTCCTGTGTTACCACTTCCCAGGATTCTGTACAAGCAGTGTGTAAAGCCAAATGCTCAAAGAAGGCTAGCCTCCCAGGTCTTTTGGTAATAGACTACGATAAGATAAAAGAGAATATGATAATTATGAAGACTTTACTTGGATAACACAAATGGAGAAAGAGCTGTTATTCCTCTTCAGTAGGCAAATAGTGCTTTTATTTGTCCACTGGGGTAGGGATAGGAAGAAGGAGATAATTGGTGAGGCTTGTTTGTTGGTTTGCATTTTTGCCAGGGTAGGGGAATTGGGAGACCACTGGAGCTAGAGGTGGGCACTGGATTTCTTCTGGATTCCCTAATTGCCATGGGAGAGAATTAACAAAGGCGAGGCACCAGTATCATTTATTGAAAAGAACTCAGTCTTTGGAGTCACAGAGACCTTGGTCTCCAAATCCAGGCATGTTGTGAACTATCTCACCTTTGGAAAGTCACCAGAGTTCTCTGAGCCACAATGATGTTCCCTGTGAAATGTGGTTCACAATAGAATCTACCTGGTATGTTGTTGCCCAGATTACCTGGGAAAGCAGGTGAGTCCCCAGCTGTGTTCAGTTAGTGTCAATGTTCATCACCTTTCCCTGCTTCTGACATGTTATTTACTTACTTGCCCTTTCTCCCCACATGGGATTGCAAGATGTAACGAATAAAGATACAAGATTCTCAGTTGAATTTGAACATCAGATAAATGAGAAATACTTTGTTGGTATAAGTCTGTTCCATGTAATTTGTTAGTATAAATCTGTCCCAAATTACATGGGACAGACTTACACTAACAAAGTATTCATTGTTTATCTAAACCTCAAATTTGATGAGGTGTCCTGCATTTTATCCAGCAATCCTATATCCACATTCCATCCCTTCCCTGGGTTTCCTCGAGCAGAAGAATAAATAATCAAATCTAAATTAAATATTAGTCTCTCATGCACATGTTTTAACATTTGGAAGCACCTGGAAAACCCATAGACAGCACCTTCAGCTTCTTTTAACCAACAAGCACCCCCCATACTCAGGAGTAGGGATCCCGCCTCGGCTGAGACATGAGCAGGTCTCAAAACCCGTCTTCCTTTTACAAACTTTGTCGCTGATCTTCCTCCATTTTCCAGAGTGTTTTCTTTCACAGTTGGCTGTTCCGTGTCTGCATAGATCTGCAGTAAATACTGTACTGCACTACTGAAAAGGGAGGAAAAACATTACCATCTGCATCTACAGCTTGCAAATTACAGCTTGCAATCACCTGCTATTAAATAAAGACACTTTAACAATATTTTGGGTTTTAAATTAGCAATTTACATCACAAGACTCTGAAAATACTAGTCTTTTAATACTGCAATTCTCTTTCTTTATAACCAGGCACCAACATGTATTGAATTTTTTAAAAAAGCCATACGAAGTAATGTTTATTTAAACAATAGCCACCAATGGTATGAGATGCACAGATGGGTTCCTTGCTCGCTGGGGGCATCCAGATCTAGGCATTGACTTTTTATTTTTTAAACTGGCCACACCAGGGTATGTGTCATCTAAGAAAGTGGTCTCGAGCCAGGATTCAGAGGCGAAATCTTTGTTTGAAGGAGACTTGAAGCAAAAAGGCTGAAAGAGAGAGAGTTCAAGTGGGAGCATTTCCCTTTGTCATTTGACATCAGGGCTGAATTGGAGGGGATTGGCATTTGTACAAAGCACAGTGGATGCAAAATGAGATGGGATTTGGACGCCTACAAAGAGAGAAAGATTAGCAGCTTTGTGCTTTCCGGACACTACGTTTAGAGACAGAGAGGGTGATATCTATATCTAAACATAGTGGTTTGTCTTCAAGTTCTTATTATTGGACCTTTATTCTCTCTTTCTCTTGACATCTGAGTTAGCGAATGGGAAAACACCAGGAGCTGGCACGCATTGCAGAGAGCTAAGTATAAGCTTTGCAGTGTGAATCGCTGGGTTGCAAATTCCTTCACACAAACAAAAAGCATTCTGGAGCATCGTAACTAACTGCGAGCAGCAGGCTGCTTCCCCGCGTGTCCCTGGCGCTCTCGAGCCTTCAGCTGCTGTTGATCGGCAGCTGTTTCTTACAGCTCGCCCAGATCCAGAGCCGCCTTCACTACTAGTTTTCCCTTCATCCGAAAAAAGTGGACACTTTCTTTTCTTTGTTATTTGTGCCTTGCCAGTTTTTTTTTTTTTTTTTTTTGCTTTTTATAACCCAAGACAGCTGCCTAAATCTTAAACTCTTTCCTTTTCACGGCGTACTGAGTTTTGATTCCTGCACATGGCATGCGCTCAATCAGAGTTAGATACTATTATTATTATCGCCAGTTTAGTAGTCAAGTTTTCATGCTATGCCACACAAAATTCTAATTTGGAAGGGAAAGTGTCTTTGGGAAAAAACACACAGTTTAGATTTCAGCTCCTTCCATGAACATGCAGCGGGTGATTGGTCGGGAGATCTGGGCAGGGTTGGATCCCTCCCATGTTGCATTAACTATGCCATTCAGCTCCGCAGACGCAGTCATGAGTCAAAGTAAACACAGCTCCGGCACAGCTCGCTCATGGCCATTAGTGATTTACTTGGAAAAGCAGCACCTCGAATGTCTGTTAGACTTTTCCAGTCCTCTAAGGCTCATTGGTCACCTCTGGTCCCATTTATCACCCTATCTTGTTATCTCTGCTAAGGTCTAATGTTAGTCCATCCGTTTAAGGATTAAATTGGTTTCAATCTAATCTTCTAAATAGAATTCAGATGATTTGGTGCCCAGCTCAACTGTTTCCTGGTCAGAGGGCTTTGTTCAGGTCTTTTTATGAAGTGCTATTTATAGTACCATTTGCTGATAAAATCAGGGAATAATGGATAGATTTTTATTTCATGTTGATTACATTCACATTCTTTTTAAAGGCTTTTAGAAACTAAACGTACAACTTATCAGCAACACATAACACTGGAGTCATTCTCATTTGCTTAAAAAAAACCTGCAAAGAATGAATTCCTTCCTTTAGAAGTATATACATACTTAAGTGCAGAAAAGTCCTTGAATGGCTATTGTTAGAGTTTCTGGATTCATGGCCTATCTCATGTCTTTTAATGAATTTTCTAAATGTGGTCAGAAAGCGCTTCAATATAATCATTATCTGAAACAAAAAAAATCATTAGCATTTTTGGATATCAGACTTTGAATGTTTTCTCAGTAGCGCATGTTGTTTAAAAATGTGTGTTGGGCCAGGTGCGGTGGCTCACGCCTGTAATCCTAGCACTCTGGGAGGCCGAGGCGGGCGGATCGTCCTGAGCTCA
>RJWJ010007596.1:0-56856 GCA_004363605.1 Indri indri | reverse complement strand
AGACAGAGTCTCACTCTCTTGCCTGGGGCGAGTGCCGTGGCGTCAGCCTAGCTCACAGCAACCTCAAACTCCTGGGCTCAGGGGATCCTTCTGCCTCAGCCTCCCGAGTAGCTGGGACTACAGGCATGTGCCACCATGCCCGGCTAATTTTTTTTCTATATATATTTTTAGCTGTCCAATTAATTTCTTTCTATTTTTTTTTGGTAGAGACGGGGTCTCGCTCTTGCTCAGGCTGGTCTCGAACTCCTGAGCTCAGAACGATCCGCCCACCTCGGCCTCCCAGAGTGCTAGGATTACAGGCGTGAGCCACCGCGCCCGGCCCCCTACTAGTTTTTGATGGTTCTCCTACCGCTTGATGTAAGATAGGTTTAGGCTCATCTTGTATATTTCCACATAGTAAAAATCTATTTATATTTAAGATGTGAGAATGTATAAATGTAATACAAGACCATAGGACAGAAACTATTTATAACAGCAAAAGACTAGAAACAACCCAAATGTCCATTAATAGAGGACTATGGTACACCCACACAATGCAGACTGTGCAGCTGTAAAATGGAATTAGGACCTTTAGATATATTTATTATGGATTGATCTCTAGGATATAAATTTAAAAAATGGGGAGAAAAGCGAGTCTAGGATGCTAACATATATGTAAGAATGGATATATATGTAGTAATATACATATACATGCATGCATGCATACACACATACATATGTGTGTAAATATATTTGCTTACGTTAAAAAACATTTGGAGGATAAATATCGCAAAATAATAGTTACCTATAAAAGGGGGAGGGAACAAAGTGGAGGAGATAGGGATAGAAATTAGACTTCTTTGAATTTACCTTGTTTTGTAGATTTGACTTTGAAATCATGTCAATGATTTACATAATTACAAAAATATTAATTTTTAAAAATGCAATTCTTAATTTTTTAAAAAAGATCCTAACTGTAAATCCAATTAATAGGATACAGACAACTATTTCAAGTGACTTTAAAACATACTAATTTGACTACATATTCCTAATTTGATATATCCTAAGGACAAAAAGAACAGCAAGAACACTTTTTGGTAGTCATATTCTTAGTGGTAGTGTTGATATCGCTATTCTGGGTTATACGAGATAAGCAAATATTAATTGTGGGATATCCTAATCCTATCATGCTTGGTGTCTTTAACAATCAGGATGCTCAGCATGGGTGGAAGGGAATATAGATGTAAAATAGAAGAAGTTAAGTAAAAGCCCTGTAGTCCTGGATTTGAATTGGAAGTTATTGATATAAACTTATAATGTATATGTATATATTTCCTAGCTCCTCTGTTTACTGATAAACCTGGAAACAATAACTAAGCCAGTAGCAATGAGCACCCCTGTTATCTATATTATGATCTGGCTGAGGCAGGAAAAATATCTACACACATATACATAAATAAACATATATCATAAATATATATTCATACGTACATATATTTAATATATGTGCAGCATCAGTTATTTAGCTGTTCTTCTATTTCTGGTCATTTAGATTGTTTCCAATTCTTTACACTTATATATAATGCTGTGACAAAGCATTCGTACACATATTATTTTCTTAGTATTAATACAAATTTCTATAAGTGGAATTACCCAACTGGAGGGTAGGAACATATTTAAACTCTTGCTCAGTATTATCAAATCACTTCTGGAAAGGTTATACTGGGCTACAGGCCAGGTGGCAATGGTGGGGAGAGTGACTGACTCACTGCATTAATGGCTATAGACATTTTAGACATTTACACTGTCAGGTAGAACTGTTCCTTTATTTTTTCCCCCTCTTTGTCTTATAAGAAAACTTTAAAAATTAATAACATGATATGAAAAAACTATACTGATATATTTTTATATTTACATTATGAATTAATAGCTATTTAGCCACAAACATTAGAATGGCCTTGTCAAACTTAATGCATTGCTTATAATTAATGATTAGAATTGTTAATGATTTAGTTGTAAATGTATATATATCATGAATGTATTAAGATACTAATTTTTATAGCTTTTGGTAATTTTAGTAGCTATCTTTGAAATTCCTAGGTTTTTTAGCCTTACCTTTGCAGAACTCATTATATGTGAAACTATTTCCCAGACATATTTTAGGAAGTTAACCATTAATAACTTTGTAAACATTGTTTTACATGTACCTTATATATACAGTTCCCTATGAATATTATGAAAGCCCAAAACAAGTAGATTATAGACAAAATCATAGACTGTTAGAGCTAGAGGTATCTTAGAGATGATCGGGTCTCATCCCTTCATTTTATACTTTGGAAAACTAAGTCCAAGGGCAGTTATGTAACTTCACTAAAGTCATACAGCTACTTTGTGAAAGTGTTACAAAGACCCAAACCCTGATTCAGGACAGTGTCCTCTCCTTGGAGCTTCGATTTAGCAAAACTTGAAGGCAATATGCAAAAATAAAAATAAATGTTGCATTGGGGAAATGTGTCTACCTTCAAAATTCTATTATGTCACCTTTTCAATATAAATTCTATAGCAAATGGATCAACAACCACATTGTAAGATCAGGTAAAAGAGCACTTGTGTTATTTGGGAAGCTAGAAATAAATAATACTTAGTAGGGATTTATAGCAATCGAAATACAGACGGCCCCAACTTAACAATGGTTCAATTTACAATTGTTTGACTTCATCATGGTGGAAAATGATATGCGTTCAGTAGGAACCATATTTCAACTTTTGAATTTTTACCTTTTCCTAGGCTAGTGATATGCAGCACATTACTTTCTTGAGATGCTGGACCAAATCATCTAATACAAAGCCTATTTTATAATAACGTGTTGACTGTCTCATGGAATTTATTGAATACTGTATTGAAAATGTCCTGAGCATGTTTAAGGTACAGTGATATGCAGTAGGTTAGGTGTATTAAATGCATATTTTTAAGAGATGGAGTCTTGCTATGTAGCCCAGGGTGGTCTGGAACTCCTGGCCTCAAGTGATCCTTCAGCCTCAGCCTCCCGAGTGGCTGGGATTATAGGTGCAAGCCATCGTATCATGTCCAGCACATTTTTGACTTAGGATATTTTCAAACTAAGATGGGTTTATCAGGACATAACATCGTTGTCAGTAGACGGGCATCTGTATACAGCATCTGAATGCCTCCTATATATGTTTATAGGCACTGTTGTAAGCACTCTATTCGTATTATTATCTCATTGAATTCTAACAATAATCCCAAGCACGGAAAGGTTATGTGACTTGCCCCAAGTAATCTCGAGAGTGTCAGACTCAGGATTTGAGACTAGGTAGGCAGTCATAGACCCAGTGAGTTGTTTGACGTTTCAAGCCTCGATTGTCAATGTCATTGCTACTGAGGGTTGCTATGGGTGTCTGACTCTCCCAGCTCTCTCCCTACAGGGTCATGTTTCCACCTTGGAAATTCATTCATGTGAATTCTGGGATGGAATTCCTTAGAGCAAAAGTTTTTAGAGATGGTTCTTCTAACCGCTCTTCTGCCACTTGCTAACTATGTAATTTTTCATTTCTCATCTATGATATAAGTATGATAATATCTACCTCACAAGGTTGTTGGAGAACTAAATAAGATAAATTATACCCATTTTTTAGTAGAGTACCTGGCATACAGTAAATATTCAATAAAAAACTGCTGTCATCGCTATCATCATTAGTATTATTAATATCATCATCATTATCATTATTATTTCTTTCTCTCCTATTGACCTCTCTTTAATGCAAAAACTCCTGAAAAGGGATAATACATTACCCAAGGAGCTAGTGACTCATCAGTTGTTTTTTTCCGAGCAGGAGAGAGCAGAGAGGTATTAGAGCAGGAGAGAGGAAAGAGAGATGGGGAGACCCCCGAAGACAACTTAGAGCAGAGTTTTACCCCAAATTCATCGCAGTAAGTTTACAGAACAGTTCATTTGAAGTCCAGTGCTCTTCTGCGGGATCCTGTCGTCTTTATTAGGCTTCCAGATGGCCTATTAGGGAATGAGGAAGGCCACTATTAGCAGGCCATGGAGACAGACCTTCTGTCCCTGCCCAAGGAATCCCGTGCACGGTGGCCACCTGCCTAGCCGTGCTGCAGTGGCGGAAGTGGGCAGGCAACCCTCTGCAAGCTCTTCTGTTTACTGTGCCTGGAAACAGGCCCTTTGCCATGGAAAATTTTCTCATTGTACCCGTAAGTACAGGACATGAATTGCACAATATAAAAGATCTTACTAAGACTTCTTGTTACCCTGTGTACACATTGTGCTTCAAGACTAGGACCGAGTGCCGTTTCTGAGGTGTCGTTCCACTTTTTCCCCAGGGGTTAAAAGTCTAAAGGTGGCCTGCAACGTCATCCTCACGCACTCCTCTAGAATCCTTGTCCGAGCACTGACGCCCGAAGTCTCACCGTTTCATGCTACCAGGTTCTCCCACAGGCCCAAGTATTCTTTTAGTTCCTGTATTTTATTTGTCACTTTTCATTCTTATTAAAAGGACCTAAGCGTGTAGTAAAATATAAAAATGGCACAAAAGGGTATTCGGTGAAAGGTACATGTCACTCTCCTCCTGGTTCCCCAGTGTCGCTGGCCAGAAGGGCCCCCTGTTTGCTCACTCACTGAGAAAACATGACGGGGGGCCTCCTCTGTTTGAGGGGCTTAGGATTGAGCAGCAAACAGGCCGATAAGATCTCTGCCTTCTAGTAGGGGTTCACGGGCTGCAAACAAGATGCATGAACAAATTATCATGGAGTAGGTTAGAATAAATGCTACGAACAGAAACAAGCAAGGACAGGGGACCGAGTGATCAGGGTTACTTATAAAGTATCTATCACACAACCTAAGTGTCCCTCCATCATAAGTGGACAAGGAAATTGTGGTTTAAAAAAGTATCTGTCACAAGGCAAGCACTCTTCTGAGCACTTTACGTATGTTAACTCTCTTAAACCTCACAACAAGCCCAGGTGGGGACTCTTATCATTCTAATCATAAAGGGAAACTGAGGCACAGAAGAGGAAAGTTGCCCAAAGTCACAAAACTAGTGAGTGGTGAGATCCAGACTGTGTCCCAGGATGTCTGGCTCCGGAGCCCGAGCTCAGTTCCGTACACTGCCACCAACCCAGAAAGAAAACCCGTACCCATTGGAGTCACTCTCGCTTCTGCCCTCCTTGCAGATCCGGGCAACACCAATCTATTTCCTGTCTCTGTGGATTTGCTCATTGTGAACATTCAGGTAAATGGCATCATGCAATATGTGGCCTTTTGTGACTGGCTTCTTTCACTTAGCACGTTTTCAGGGTTCATCCGTGTTGTAGTGTGGATCAGTCCTTCATTCCTTATTGTGGCTAACTAATATTCCACTGTATGAATATACTACATTTTGTGTATCTGTTCATCAGTTGATGCATGTTTGGGTTGTTTCCACTTCTTGGCTATTGTAAATAATGCTGCTGTGTACGTTTGTGTACAGGCTTTTGTGTGAATATATGCGTTACAATTCTCTGGGGTATATACCTAGTGGAATTGTTCAGTTGTATGGTAACTCTACGTTTAGCTTAACAAATCAACTTTTGATCACAGTGTATTGCTTAGCAACTCACTACGTGGAGGGGGAAAAATATAGGAGCAAGTGGTTGCTTTAGCAAATGTCCTATCCTGGCCGATCTATATGAGAAGGGGACAGATTAGTGGTGCCACCTCCTTGGGGTTTCATAAGTCAGTGAACTGAAGATCATTGGCATTCAGTGTATACATATTCTCCATGCAGACCCCAGACCACTTCTGTGGTCCCCTCCACATAATAGATAGGGAGGGACCAGAAGGAAATTGCCCTTAAAGTAACTGGCAGGCTCAGGCTTGAGCAACCCAGCCTCTCCAGGGACTTCCGAGAGCATCGTAGACAGAGTCAGTCTAGAGAAGGGAATAATCTCCTAAGAATAATATTAATGATAATTTTTTAGAAATCTCTATGCCTAGCATAATGCAAATGCTTCACAGCCTTTTCCCTAGACCCATACTCTCTGATACGGTTGCCACTGGTGACATGTGGCTATTTAGCACTTGAAATGTGGTAAGGCTAAATTAAGATATGCTGTACAGGTTGAGCATCCCTAATCCAAAAGTCTGAAGTTCAAAATGCTCCAAAATCCAGAACTTTTTGGGCACTGACATGACTCTACAAGTGGCATCGTAAGCAGAGACTGAAGCCTGTCATTGTTTGTTCCTGCTGTCTAACAGCTGATGCAGGTATTCTGGTGATGCCACTGTGCTGCTTAGTTACCCTGCACACATTATTTTTTCACTGTATTAATGGTATGTCATATTTTTTACTGTTAAGTACTTATGCATGAATAAGTATAAGAAAATGATTGCTTATCAGTAGCATATGAATTCAGAGTCAGGAATGATGATGATGCCAAACAACCATAGATTGTCCACATGGGTGGCTGAGATGGTGACACCTTTGCTTTCTGATGGTTCAGTACAACTTTGTTTAGTGCAAAAATTATTTAAAATATTATATAGAATGGTTGGGCACAGTGGCTCATACCCATAATCCCAGCACTTTCAGAGACCAAGTAGGAGGATCCCTTGTAGCCAGGAATTCGAGATCAGCCTGGGCAACATAGTGAGACCCAGTTTCCCCCTGAAATAGAAAAATTAGCTAGGCATGGTAGTGCATACCTATAATCCTAGCTACTTGGGAGGCTGAGGCAGGATGATTGCCTTATACTCTAATGTGGACAACAGAGAAAAAAAAAATATGTATATATATGTAATTACCTTCAGCCTATGTGTATAGGGCATATATGAAACATAAATGACTTTCATGTTTAGACTTGGGTCCCAAGAAATCTCATTATGTACACAGGAACATTCCAAGATCTGAAAAAATCCAAAATCCGAAACACTTCTGATCCCAAGCATTTCAAAAAAGGGATATTCAACCTGTATACAGGTTGGATTTTGATGACTTAAAAAAAAGAGGGTGTAAAATATCTCACTAACATTTTTTACATGTAGAAATGATATTTTGGACACATTGAGTTAAGTAAAACATAGTACTCAAATTAATTTCACCTGTTTCTTTTTACTTTTCTTAATGGACTACTAGAAAAATTTAAATGACACGTGGAGGGCACGTTGTGGCTTGCATTCTATTTCTATTGGCGAGCGCTGGTTCTAGACTATTCTGCACAGTAATTTGATCAGCTGGACAGTATTATCATCCCCACATTCTAGGTGAGGAAATTGAGGCTTAGAGAGCTTAAGTCAATTGCTGTGATCATACAGCTGTGGCTTAAGCACAAATCCATCTGTCTCCAATGCTGAATTCTTATCCATTACTCTCGCTGTCTCCCCTATCACTCAGAAATGTAACCCGTGTACAACAGGAATGGCTATAATCCTAAACTCTGGCAAACAGCTATTTTCACATATCTATTGTAGAGCACAAGCGAACTTGTCTATGCAATTCTGTAAGGTAGAATTTAGGTTGTAGCTGGGGGAAATTGCCCATGAGAAAGTTTCTGCAATACTCATTCTTTCTTTGTAATGGTTTGGGGCTCACCCACCGAGGATAGAAGGTAGCCGAAAATGCTTCAGTGCTTGCTCTCATTTCTATGACTCTGATACAATTCGCATCAGAGTCGCAGGTTCGCCTCTGCTGTGACACTCACAATGACGTGGAGTAGAGTGAGATGAATTAGTGCTTCCGTTTCATCCTTTTTTTTTTTTTTTCCTGTAGAGGGTTTTAATTTCATTCCATTTCTTTTGAATTTGTGAAAACCTCAATAGGACATTCTTCGCAGCAATCCTGCCCTCTTCTAAGTGACAGCAGAGAGGATAGGCAAGGAGCGAAACCATTCTCTAAAATTGTGTTTTAACTCAGTCAAGTCTTCCTTTTCCTAAGGGCATTAGTGTGCTTCGGTCACAAAGAATTCTCAGGTGTGCATCATTAATGCTAGCTGTTACTATTTTTTTAAAAGCCATGACTTAATTTTATTTGCATTTTGCAAATACTTGTGTTTAACATGGATCATGAGTATAATTTACTTATTTAATTTCAAATACCAAAGAGGAAGCTCAGTTTAGAACACTAGCTCCGTGAGCTATTTTTCCAAGTTGGGGAAGGCCAGGGGAGGGTTGGGATAAGTGGGAGTTGAGCTTTGCTGCGGGGCCTCATTCCCAAATGTTTAAACCCTCTCCTATTCTTCGGGGCTAGAAATGTTGCTGAGAACTGTTAAGCAAAAAACCACACTTATTTCTGTTTTATTTTTTCCCCCTGCTCTACAAATTTACAGTATACCAAGAAATATGGCAACTTTACTCCTTTAAGATTAAGTGCAACTCAAAAATCAAACTCTAAGCAGCTAAAAATTTTCTAAGCATGTATGTGCTATGGGGTTTTGTGTGTGTGTGTGTGTGGTTGTTGTTTGTTATTATTTTTTTAAATTCACAGTCAAATTTTTAGTGGCCCTAAATTCAGTTTGGCTTAAATAGCTACATGGAAAATATGTTCCAGCATTTGTTTTTTATTTAGTCATTCTTCCTTAAAATTCCTTAGCAGTTGCAAATATTGTTCAGATGAGATGACAATGAACCACAGAAAGAAGAAGTCAGAAAGACAGAATGGTGTTGGGAAAGATATATGGAGCTAGAAATCAGATGACCTGATTCTGTTCTGTTTCAAGAACAAATTAGCAACAAGGCCTTGGGGAATTTCAGTTTGACAAACATTCCTTGGATACCTACTATGTTCAAGGCATTGCAGTAAATGCTGTAGGAGCTACAAAGACAAAGAAGACAGACATCCTCAAGGAACCCATCCCCTGGTAGCAAAGAAGGCTTATTCACAAAACTGTGGCATAATATGACACAGAATGTGTGAGTGATGCAATAGAACTTCTGGGAACACAGAAGCATAATTCCAGCCAGGGAGATTGCGGGTGGCTTCATGAGGCAATGATATTTGGGGTGATCTGGGAAGTATGGGTAGGATCTCTGGGCTGGGAGAGAAGGGTGTTTTAAACAGAAAGTGCAGGAAGGAGAGACAACGAAGCAAAGGTGTGCAGTAAGAAGGTGCAGAGCTGGGTCAAGAAACTTGTTAGACAGGAAGGCACAGTTACTTCTGAATAATAATAGGAGATAAGTTTTGACCACCAGATCACAATCAAATTGTGGCAGGGCTTGAATTCCATTCTGAAGAATCAGGCCTTCTTAGTGGTGGGGAGCAGGGAGACAGCAAAGGTAATCAGCAGCCCCGTGAAGGACCAGCTTTGCTGGGACGATTGCTGGGGCAGCGCTGGGTAGAGGGCGTGGTGAGCGGAAGGACAGAAGGCTGGGGGATGAGTTGGAAAACTGTTCTAGTGGGCTCTGGGCCATGGGAATGAACAGAGAAGGCAGATGCCAGAGACATTTTGGACAGAGACTCGACAGGGCTTGGTGACAATTGGTTTTGAGATGTAAAAGATGGCTGAGGTTTTGAGCATTGGTGAGTCAGAGGACGGAGATGCTGAGAATGTAGGAGGTTTGGCGGGAAAGAGGCTGAGTTTGGTTTCGAGCATATTTAGTCAACTCTGAGCACATCGGCTAATGGAATCATGTAAAGCACAAGCCAATCCCTGACTCCCCCCTGCTCAAAACCCTTTAGTCTTCCCCAGCATAAAAGAAAAATCCTAACGCTAACCGGTAGGCCTCACATGTCCTGGAGGCCACTGTCCCTCCAAGCTCATCTCCTTCCATGCCCCTCTTCGCAAGGGGCACTTTCCCCAACGGCTGCCCAACATGGATCTGCCTTAGGGCCTTTCTTGGTGTTTTCTCTGCCTGAAACCCTCTTTGCTCAGGCAGTTCTCAGACCTTTTCAGAAAGGCCTTTCCTGATCATCCTACATAAACAGCAACACCAACCCTTGTCACTTTCCCCTGTCCACACCTTGCTGCCCTACAGTGCTGATTCCCAGGAGACATACTAGGTGATACTACGTGTTTACTTGCTCGTTATCATAGCCTGGAAACTGACGCTGTAAAAAAAATAATAAAATGGTGAAATGATCCAATGTTTTCAAGGGTACAATGAGGTTTGTTCCTCTCAGACATCATTTTTGGGACTGGGCATTGACATAATTCCAGTAAGTATGAAGAGTCATAAAATGTTCATGTTCAGGAACATTTTATGTTTTGGAAATTCTGAAAGTCAATTCTAAGAAGATAATGTAAAATGTGGGAAAAGAAAATATGCAGGAAAATGTATACTAATGTGATATTTATAATATCAAGAAGTTGGGAAGATTCTAAACATCTAACAGTATAAGGAGATAGTTAAATTAAGTCAATTACTGTTCATTTACTTAATGATATACTATTCACTTGTTAAGAGGATAGTTATGAAAAGCTGGTTAGCAACAAGGGAAATGCTTATGAGATAATGTTAGATTTAAAAGAACAGGATCTACAACTGTGTACAATATGATCTCAGTTACCTTTAAGTATGCACACGAAAAAAGAATAGAAGGAAATTAACCCAAATGATGATATTAAATGCACCAGGCTAATGGAATTATAGATGGCTTATTTTTTTCTAAATCTTTTAGATTTTCACTATTTAGGTTATATCCTTTCTGTAATGTGGTTATTTGATTTTTTAAAAATAATCAATTAAAAAAAATACTCAAAAGAAACTGCTGCTACAACTCAACTCACCGTCTACTGCATTGTCGAGTATCAGTGTTAAGTGTGAGTTTCCAGGCTGATGGAACGTGCCTTTAGGACTGAGGGCCACTGACACCAATGGCTGGCCTTACTGCTCATTAGCCCCACTATGTCTCAGTTTCCCCATCTCCTCATTCCTGACTCCTTCCTCTTTGCTACTTCCCTGTGTAATTTTCAGCTGTGTCTTTCTGGTCAAGAAGGTCATAATCATGAAACAATGAAGACTTTAAAAGCACAACTTACCCTGTGCACCTTGACAACATCTATCTATGTGCATAGGTTGAGGTTAAACCATCTTATTGATGGCTCCGTCTATTTTTTCTTATTCTAGCTAATCCTTCCCCCATTGGTAGACATTTAGTGCAGCCGTCCCCAACCTTTTTGGCACCAGGGACCAGTTTCATGGAAGACAATTTTTCCACAGATGGGAGGGATGGTTTGGGGATGATTCAATTGTGTACTTTATTTCTATTATTATTACATTGTAATAGATAATAAAATAATTATACAACTCATTATAATGCAGAATCTAATACCACCGCTGATCTCAGGTAGTGATGCGAGCTATGGGGAGCGGCTGTAAATACAGATGAAGTTTTGCTCGCTTTCCCACAGCTCACCTCCTGCTGTGCGGCCCAGTTCCTAACAGGCTGTGGACTGGTACTGGTCCACAGTCTGGGGGTTGGGGGCTGCAGATTTAGGGTTCATACTTTGCCATTCTCCATAGCATTTGTCACCATCTGACATATTATGTATTTACTTGTTAATTATCATGGCTGAGAAATTGGAGTGACTTTAAAAAGAAAAAAATTAATTCAGTGTCTAGCTAGTTAAGTGTTAGTTAAGGTCTTTATGTATATTAGCTCATTTTGTCCTTACAAGCCAGCAGAATAAATGTTACATTTTAGGAATGAGGTAACTGAGGTTTAGAGAGGTTGAACAATTTGCCCAAGTTCACTTACATGGGAAGTTACCAAACTGAAATTTGAACCCTCATTTTCTGACCTTAAGTCCTATGCCCTTAGCTGCTACACTGACAGACACACATCAATTATTATAACAACCTAAGTTAACTTATTATGTAGACATTGCCCGGGTGAAGTAAACAATTGAATAACTGAATACTTCAACCTGAAACTCATAATCAATTGATGTCAAGTGTCTTCATACTGAATTAACCAGCTTATTGCTTCAGATTTTCCCTGTGTATGTCCACAGTGTCTCAATAACTATTAGAGACCCTAAAACTCACGATTTGAAGGACTTTAACTATTTTGGTTATCTACAATATTTTAAGTATTTGTTTAGTAGCTAAAATTAATTTCATCTGCTTTGGTTAATGGCCTCCTTTGAAGGATTCAGAAGCTCTTTCTTGGGACAAACAACAACTTTGTTTCATAAAGCAAAATCCTTAGTTATTATATATTAAGTTAGGTCCTTTCAATTGCTTAATTAGACTTAAGAATTGAGACTATTAATAGAAGACATGCAAGATGTTGAAAAGAATGTACAGTCTAGTTATGACTAATACTATATCAGAGGAAATTTTTCACATAAAGAGATTTTCCATTTAATAACTCATTTATTTCAACAATAGTCAGTTTAATAAAGATTCTAAAGAAATTCGTTATAATGGGAATGAAGGAATTGAATAGAATTTCCCAAGAAATATTGTTCATAATGTTCAATATAATAGCTCAACAGCATTCTTGGTGTGCCTTCCGTGACTAAAGTCACATTAGAAAACCGTTCAGCTCCTAACATAGATGTGCAAAGCCATAATGTGGTCACCCTCATCATAGCTAACATTTTTGAGAACTTACTGTGAGCCAGACTTTGCTGCACACTGAACTTGATTGTCTCATTTTAATGCTCGGTATCCAATAAAGTAGGCACAAATGTCATACTCATCATAAAATGATATAATCCAATAAAGTAGGCACAAATGTCATGCTCACTATAAAATGACATAATTTATACAGATAAGATAAAACATATAATTTATATATATTACATAAGATAAAGAAACTGAGGCATAGAAAGATAAGTAACTTGTTTAAGAGAGAGCATTTAAAATAAAACACAGGATATGTCATATTGGCTGTTTCACCTTCTCTGTGATGCTGAGAAAATAACATTTCTAAAGGAATGTCAAGTTCAACTTTACAGCTGTTAAGTTAAAAAGAAAAATGAAAGACTTTTGAATTACTATGGCTGTTATGCCCGTGACTAATTCCATTGGAAAATTGGTTCAGAGAGTTGAAATTTTAGAAGTCTAAAGCGTCTGAGAGTGGGTTTCCCTTGGATAGTGGGTGCTATAGTTTTTCCCACAACTCTTCCCCCAGCAGCCTGCGCTGTGAACCTCTCTCATTCTAAGACATTTTCATCTCTGAGGGTTTGTAATTGGTGGAGCTGTCCTTGGTCTGACAAGACAGAGAAGAAAAGCTTTGCCTGGGTTATCTGCCTTTTCACAAAGTTGCTGCGCTTCTCAGCTGATTGGTAGAAAGCCATCACCCCATGAAGACGAACAGATTGGGAGAATTCTTAGGAGAGGCCAAGAAAACTCTAAAATACTTCCACATAGTACATTTTAATTTTGTCCTCCATTTGAGCAGAGCTTTCCCACTGGAGATCAGGAAAAGGGGAGCCCGAAGTTCACTTATTCAATAAAATCATGTCAAATACCTGTTTTGTGCATAACGTAGTTCTAAGCACTGCAAAAGATCAAGATAATGTTCCTGCCTTTAAAGATTTTACATTCCAGTGATAAGACATTCATGAATAAAAAAGTAAACTACCCAATATCGTAAAGAGATGAATCAGAAGCTGATAGAGTACCTTGGATACCAAGTGTTTAAAATCCAAGGCAGAGCAATGGGGGAGGAGGTCATTGGATGCCGAAATGATGACAGAGGCTTCAGAGGAGAGGGGAAATTTATTAATAATGTAGGTCTTGAAGAGAAGGAAGCTAGCCATAGAACAGACTGTATACTATAACCCCACTTACCAAAAAACCGAAATGCAGGTGCATTAAATGAAGAGAAAAAGATCGGAAGGATACCTAGCAAATTCGGAGGACAAGAGTGCAGTTGGCAGGTGGTGGGAAAAGACAGGGAAGGGCTGGAATTCATAGGGACTTTCAGTTTTTGCTGTACATATACTTCTATATTGTTCGAATATTTTTCTAAAGAGAATGTATTCATGCGTTATTTTGTATAATTAAGAAATACAAAATTAGGGCTCGGTGTGGTGGCTCACACCTGTTATCCTCGCACTTTGGAAAGCCAAAGTGGGAGGATTGCTTGAGGCCAGGAGTTCAAGTCCAGCCTGAGCAATGTAGGGAGGCCCATCTCTCCAAAAAAGTTTTACAAAATTAGACGGACATAATGGTGTCCCTGAAATCCCAAGCTACTTGGGAGGCTGAGACAGGAGGATCAGTTGGGCCCAGGAGTTTGAGGTTGCAGTGAGCTATGATGAAGCCACTACTACACTCCAGCCTGGATGACATTGTGAGATGCTGTCTCGAAAAAAAAAAAAAGAAAGAAGGAAATACAAAATTAACAAAGAACAGGTAGTACTTGGTCTTGTAGAGCAAAAGGAAGAGGGTATTTTAGGTGAGAAGAACAGTTTGAGTAAATGCCTGAAGGTGGAGATGTCCAGGGTATGTTTGGGGAACAGGGAGTGGACCAGTGGGACCGGCATAGAAGGGACACGGTAGTATGTAGATTGGGGCCAGGTGGAGAAGAGCCGTGAGTGCCAGGCCTAGGGAGCCTTTGCCTTTGACCAGAGCAATGAGGAGCCTTTGAAGTGTTGGTTTGGGGTTGATTAACCTGTCTATACAAGAATTTATTTACCAGTGAGCATACTTGAAAACGCAGCAAAGTTAGATAATATAAATTCAAATCTACTTATCTTGCACACGCTTAAAGACCATAGAAATGTCCCCTATAGTAACTGCAGCAAGAAAGGCTCTGATTTGTGCAAACCTGTTGTTTGACTTTTCAGGAAAGACCGAAAAATAGAAATGCTGTCAGATGCGAGTGGTGAGCAGCCACTTACCCTTGATCCACAGTGTTAATTCCACTATAAATCTTCGTGTAACATTTGACATCTATGATGAATGACCCAAAAGTGTGAGGGAGATTTCTATCCCCAGCATGTGAGAAATGACTGAGTCAAATTTGTAAAAGTTGAGTAAAAATTACTTGATTTTAAAAAATGAAAATCAGATGTATTCTGTAACACGGTATTTGTTTTAGTTCATTTGTCCTTTCCTTGGGCGAATTGACGACATCAATATTTTCTTTAAACGTGTGTTTATAATTACAGCACTATTTCAAACACTACATATGCACATACTCTATTTTGTACATACACACACATACAACAGACACAACAGAACAAAAATCTACAGCTACCTGGGGGTGGGGAAGTAACTGACCTATAAGCCAATCTTGGAGGAAACAGTAATCCTAATATGAGGAAAAATGCTATCGCTGGTGGAACCTCGAGCCATGCCTGCTGGCTCGTTGTAAATGATTGGCTTCTGGATGAGACAAATTTCTGTGCTGACCAACAAGTGGAAGAGGCACACATCAGAGTCCCAGAGTGACGATGGGAGTTAGGTTTATAACAATGTTGTCTTCATCTACTGCAAATTGTCTTGGAACCATCAGTGCTATTTGAGGAAGAAACTGACAATTGAATTTGGTTTTCAGTTTTCACTTTCCATCTTCAAACTTTAAAGAAGTTTCATTCCCATTTATCCCTCACCCCATGGTTTCCTCTCCATCCCATGCTGTGTATCCTTTTTGAGAGAGGCAGATGGAACTCTTAATAGGCAAAAACAAACAAACAAAAAAAAAAAACAATAAAAAAAAACCACCCTAAAACTTAGTTTCCTTGCCTGGTAACTGGAAAACAAATATTAACAACAAGGAACAAGAAAGATTCAAAAAGGCTTTAAAAATTATGTGGAAAGAGATTCCTGATATCGTATGTTGCATTTTCCTCAGAACCTTTTCTCTGTTCTTCTTAATCCTTCCTTATCCTTTAAAATTACTTTGTGGCGTCTCTTTCCATCCTGAGCATGAGGGCGGCAGGAGGCCTCTGACCTCCGCGTGTCGAGAGGAGGCGGGAATGCGAGATGATCCCGTGCTGTGAGTGATTAGACAGACTCATACGTGTTTAACCATTACAAGTTTGGGAATTAAGAAAAAGATCCTTAAAAAAAACCCTCCTAATCATTTTAATACAGTTCTCAACACCGATCTTGGTGAGAATTGATAACTCATTCTAGTAAATATTTACTACTATCTGCAATAGTGTGGATAGCGCTGCGCTAATCAGCAGGGTTACAGAAGAAGAGCAAGTAGGGAATCTAAGCTTTCGGCACAATTCCGAGGGGGCAAGCCTGTTCTCTGTCTCCTCTCTCTCTTTCATCTCTCTCTGTCTCTCCTGCTCTGTCCGTCTCCCTCCCTGATAAATGGGAAATGGATGGATAGATAGATAGATAAAGCAGTTGGAAGAAACTTCTTCCTGAGTTTGATGTTCTCCTACATGTGAAAAGAAGGTGGATCTTCTGTGCGTGACCATGGCTTAAGCAAAGACGGGGAAAAGATATTTGAGTGAAGAAGTTACTGGGAAGGTCATTCTAAGCAGACAGGTGGGAGCTGCTTTTGTAATCACACAACATTTTTTAAAGGAGAGGAAGGAGTGGGGATTGGTGAACAATTGATACCCTCAGATAATGCTAAGAAAAATCAGGAACACACAGAGAGTTAGGAAGTGTTTTGGACCAAAAAACAAAATAAAACAAACAACCCCCCCGCCATGACCCTCAGTTTATCGATCTGTACATTAACGTGTTTGAGATGAAACATACGAAAATATAAAAACACAAATATGGCTATGATGTTGTTAGAGATCACCAAAAGCAAAGCAACAATACCCCATTTAGTCCCAGCTGCCATCAGTCACTTTGTCCTGGGTTTGTGACCTAAAATGAGTTGCGGAGGTTGCTGTATTCAGTTCATTTCTGCTTTCACTCTAAGTGCAGGGATAAAACTTTTAATTCTTTAGTATAGCTAATATTTTTATTAAAGTTAATTTTATTAAAATATATATCAACATTTTGAGTACTTATAATTTGTAATCTATCCTACATATTTATAATTTACTTATATGAAATAATAATTTGTTAAAATATGCAATTACTAGTATTCTTGATAGACTGGCAAATTTTCATGTATTAAAGTACTTGTTTGTGAAAAATCTATCTTTTCTTTACCTACTTTTAAATGTTTTAAACAATACAATATTTTAATATTTTATTTTGTGTGATTTTCTTTGGAAGATGTGCAGTAGTGTTTTTCTTTTTCTAACCAACAGCTAAATTTGAAAGTTCTATCATACATCACAAATGATCCTTGTTGGTACAAAAAGTTTGTATTTTGGGGAGCTCTAAAGATTTCTCGTCCTTTAAGCCTTATTTACGAAGTTTTTGTCAATTGTTTCCTACTGTCCCTCATATTAGCTTGCCAGCAATAAGCAAAAATAAAGCTGGGACTGTGTCAAAAAAATTCACTGGCCCACATTCATCCTTGTGCAGCAGGGTTTACTCAATAGTGCTCCCCATTCAGTGACTGTGCCAGCCAGCGGAAACAGCTAGTTGTTGTCTGAAATGAAGAATAATTGGAAACATGGTGCCTGTTTCTTTTCCTGCAAGTAACAATTCATCCATTTAACATTCTTTTGGTGCTCTTGAAGTCCGTGGTAGACAGCCTTGTGTTCACTGTTCAGTGGAGGCCAATCTGAGAAATGCTAACCTTCTAGCCTGCGGCTGGCCCTCCCCATGTGAAATGGTGACAGCCATCCGATGGCCCAGCAACTCCACATAGCGCTGGTGACATGTGGCACTAGCAGCTTTATGTAGGTACATGGGCCTCAGGCTGGAAAATGTTAGGCTTGGAGCGATAATAATAATTATAAAAGATAAAATTTCTGGCTACTTTGATCCCTACTCTATAGAGAAAGAAACAAAGCTCAGAAAGGTTAAGTAATTTTTCCAGCAAGCTGTAGAACAGACTGTTTCCAACACATTTCTTCTTTAGCTACACTGCAATCTCTTATGGCCACGTATGTGATTGATTCTGTAAATGTTCCATACACATATAAAAGATTGCATATTCTCTTTTCGTAAGGTATATATATGTTTTTATGCTGTTTAATCACACATGTGTACTCATATATACATGTGTGTAGAATAAACTTTAGATTATTGTAGGCTTCTATATTCTTGCTTGTTTTTGACTGCATGTTCTATCAGATCTTAAAGGAGTATGTTAAATCGACCGCTATGGTTGTCATTTCATCAATTGCTCCTTGTCTTTTGATTTTTTAAATTTTGTGCTATGTTTTTTAGTGCGTAATAGCTGACAACTGTTCTAGCTTTTTCATGTTTATATTCATACCACAGGAAATTAGGCTGGCTGCATATAAAAGGATATCACAGTAATAGTGGCTTAACTAAATAAAACTGTATTTTTCTCAAATAGAAAAGATGTTTGGAGACAGGAAGTCCAGGGCTGGTAGAGTGGCTCCGTAGCCATCTGGAATGCAGGCTTCTTCTGTTTTCCTATTCTGCCGCTTTTAATATGTGGTGCTCATTCTCCAAGTCATGGTTGCAAGATGGCGCCTGCAGCTCCAGCCATCACATACATATTCCAGACAGGAAGGAAGAAAAAGAGGTGTAAGTATAAAGGAGTCGTTTCCAACTGAATTAGATTTCAGCAGGCCTCATCCATCGACCTCCGCTTACAACTTATTGTTCACTCCTAACTGTAAAAAGAAATGGAAAAATTAACTTTTTAAAAATCTGGACACATTGCTGCCCCAAATTAAATTGAGGTTTTGTTAGCGAGAATGAAGAGGAATGGACATTGTGTCGGCATCTCGCAATCTCTGCCACAGTGCTTTTAATCATTCTATCCTCTCGCTCCTATTGAATGCTTTTTGTCTTGAAATATTTGATATGAATATTACCACTGCTGCTTTGGGGTTTTCCTGACATATATCTGCCCATTTATTTCCTAACTTTCCTAGTCACCTTCTTTGAGGTGAGTTCCTTATGCATAGGTTAATTTTTATTTGTTGTTTTTTTTTTCAGCCCAATTTAAAAGTTTATCTTTAGACAGGGAGATGCAACTCATTCAAATTTATACTCATAACTGATATATTTATTTTTACTTTATTTTTACTATTCATTGTACCTCATTGCTATTTCCTTTTCCTCCCTTTCCTTAGGTTTACTGACTTGATTGTTTTTTAAAGGTATGTCCCCCTCTATTAGGTAGAAAGTTTTCCCATGAAGTGCTTACTTCTCTTCAATAAATGCCTTTTTCTCACCGAATAACCACATCCCCATTTGTCAGAGATACGTTGTGAACATGCTGAGCAAGAAATGCCATCTATTTCTTTAACAGAGAAATAATAAATAAGGTCATTGGTGCCATATAATAATTAAGGAAATTTATTTCCATTCCTTCAACCTCACGTGTAGGCAGCAACGAGTATCTCAGCAACTCTTAAGCAGAGCTCACAATAAGCCCCGTCTTGACAGCACTGCCGTGGCAGCACTTCCCAAGTTGCTTTTAGGGTCTGCCTACCGAAGGAAAAAAGACAGCTCTTGTCCTAGAATTCCGAAGTCCACATGGAGATGATCAGTATTCATCCTTACACTTCTTTACCTCTTTACTGAATGCAAAATAAGTTATCACGGGTGATGACACAAATAGTGACAAGGAGTAACACCATAGCACGCTCCGTGGCTTGCTTTCTCCATTGCATTTGTTTTAAAAGAAGTGTTAAACCTTTTTCCATGGAAAGCTTGAGTTCTGCAAGGTTTGGTATAGCTCTGTAAAGAACTTGCATATGAAATAAAGCTCTAGATTACTTAGTGAAATTATTAATCCTTTTTTGATATTTACATTTACATGAATATATTGTTTCTGAAAGAAGCCTTTATTCTTGTGTCTGGCTCCAAATTATACCTTCCCCTTCAGGCCCAGCAGGACACTTGTTCCCAAGAGCAATCACAGATCCTAAAATTAAGCAAATGGTACAAGTGTTACCATTTATGTAGAAATGTTGCTATTTGTACCATGGGGAACAATACAAAAGAAGAAACCGAAGTTTTTATTAAAGCCGTATAACTTCCACCCAACTTCATTATTCTGATTTACTTCTTTCTTTTTTCTTTTTTTCTGAGACAGGGTCTCATTCCGTTGCCCAGGCTAGAGTGCAGTGGCATCATCATAGCTCGCTGCAACCTCAAGTTCCTGGGCTCAGCCTCCTGAGTAGCTGGGACTACAGGCACATGCCACCACGCCCAGCTAATTTTTTTTTTATTTTTTGTACTGATGGGGTCTCGCTATGTTTCCCAGGCTGGTCTTAAACTCCTAGGATCAAGCAATCTTCCCGCCTCAGGCTCCCGAAGTGCTAGGATCAATCACAGGTATAAGCCACTGTGCCCAGCCTGATTTACTTCTTTCTTAAAAATTATTATTTTTAGATCCATTATGGATATGACTTGGCTACAAACTGGTGTGCATTTTCATAAATTGTAGAATGATAATTCTACACAGCAAGCTCTTTGTGCTCTGCAAAAATGTATAAAAATATATAATAAATTAACAAGTAACCTATAATGTACAGGAAACTCTCCACTTGAAACATTTGGGTTATACTATCTGTCTCCGGTGTTCTCTCCCCCCCGCCCCCGCCTTTTTTTTTTTTTTGAGACAGAGTCTCACTCTGTTGCCCAGGCTAGAGTGCTGTGGCGTCAGCCTAGCTCACAGCAACCTCAAACTCCTGGGCTCAAGCGATCCTCCTGCCTCAGCCTCCCAAGTAGCTGGGACTACAGGCATGCACCACCATGCCCAGCTAATATTTTTTTATATATTTTTAGTTGTCCAGATAATTTCTTTCTATTTTTAGTAGACACGGGGTCTCAATTCTTGCTCGGGCTGGTCTTGAACTCCTGACCTTGAGCAATCCTCCCACCTCAGCCTCCCAGAGTGCTAGGATTACAGGTGCGAGCCACCGTGCCCGGCCTCTCTCCCCTTCAGTATCAGTTAGCTCCTTACAGTATCTGCTGCTCGGCATACATTCCTGGGGCAAAGGTACAAAGAATCAGTTCCGCTGTTAGAAGCACCTCTGTTTCCATCACCACTATTTTCCTACAACTCTTCCAGCAAAGACGGCAGGGCATGGTGTCACAGGAAGAGAATAATTAAATAATTATTTTTAAATCTACCACTTCCTCCTCTTTTTAAGTATTTTCCCTCCAGTATTGATCATGAAAGGGGATTGGCCTCACTTCAGCCCCAGGAGTAGTGGGAGAGATTTGAGAGTGTGAAAGAAAAGTGTCTGATGAAAATAAAATTATTATAGAAAAATATGTATGAATAAGCATGCTATCAGGCTGGAACACTAAAATGTATTAGTGTATAGTGTGAGTTTCATTTTACTGGCTACCAACGTCCATTAAGAATGAGGCTTCGTGGGATTGGCTGTTGCTGTAGGGTGGGTTCATAAGGATGGAAGTTGGGTTCAATTTTACTCTTCTTTCTTCCTTTGTGTATGTTTGAGACTATTCCATAACAAAAAGTTATTAAAAGGAAATAAATAATGTTTTATAAAACTTTTTGGATTGGTTAATTCTGAAAGAAGAGATTCCTCTATGATGTAAAAAGTCCCCATACAAAAGAACATTGTAAATATGTTCATCAGCAGAGTTCAAGACCAGTCTGGATTCAACACATTAACAAAATCTTCAAATCTGAATACAAGTTGACACTCTCTGATTGAGCTTGGAAAAAACAGACTCTCATAGCTTGCATGAATAGCATTTGAAAATACTGAATTTGAAAAGTTTCAGTAAGAGAAGACAATACTCACCACAGTCAAGCCATCAGTCCTCTAGTTATTTTTACTTTCATGTTATTTGGATCCAGAGAACCAGATGGGGAAACAGGAATTTGTATAAATGAATCCCTGGAACATACAACTTATTTTATCTCTTAGTGTCGCCATTTTTCCCCCAGTTAAGTGAGAAGAAACCCCGAGACTAAATTCTGTGTCTCCCAGAAGCATTTTGACAAATAACTGTGTTTGAAAGATTTTTGTACTGTATCATATAGAATTCTGTTACTACAGAGGGATTGTCTTCTTTGCTAAGAACAAATAGAGAATGAAGAGTCTGTTTTATAATGTCACCTCTTTGTGAAATTCCCCACATAAGCTGCCATGTCTCTTATTTTCTTCTCAGCTGGCCTGGGATTAGAGCAATGATCTGCCACTCTCATGTGTCAACTGTGTGCTAGAATACAGAAATATACATAATCCTTGCCTAGGGTTCAATTCGAGTGGACTGATACAGCAACACAAGAAAGGCTCTGAAACCGTAGTGGGACACACGCGCTGATCTTGACAAATCCTGTGTGGTCAGTGTGACCGTGGCATGCTTTGTGACTTTTTCGGTTGCTTTGCTTAGATCTCGATCAAATGTTAAGGTAACTGTGGGGTGCGATGCACTAGGGGACATATCACACAACATCGGGAGGACGTGGAGTGCCTTTGCTACTCAAATAAAATTAAACCCTGACAAATAAACCCCTCAAAGGATGTAGAAGAGAAAGGGGAAGACAGTACTGTTAGGGTGTAAAGTCTGTACGCGGGCTGAGAAAGATTTTTTACACAATGATTAGGACATACAGAAGTAAAAGTTTATTTATTTTTCTGAGAAAGAGAGAGAGACAGAGACAGAGAGAGACAAAGTGAGAGTGTGGCCACAGCACTGAAGAAAAGGTAGAGGGTAGTGTTGGGCAGCTGAGGAAAGTTATTTGGTGTTTTTAAGGGGTAAAAATGGCCTTTTTCCCCCGTTTCAGCAGACAGATAACAGAAGCAGCGGCGAAGCTGTTGCAGGTGTTTTTTATTTTTCTTTTCTCTGTGAGGCTGGGTTATCTGAGTCCTTGAAACTTGGTGCTGGTGAGAACTGAAGTGGGGAGATCATACCCCTACTTTCTGCTTAGGGCCCTTCGGGGCTGAGAAAACGAAGTCTTAGAAATAACGAGTTAGACCATAGGTGTTTTAATTAAACAAAACAAAGGGGGTAGTTGTGTTGTGGTTTTTCTTGTTGTTGTTTTTTACTTTTTGTTAGATAGTTTATTTTCCTGTTAGGTAGGTTATTAGTAAAACCACCTTTCAAATACGTTATCATTAAAAATCAATCGGATATTTCCTAAGTGGCTCTTCTGATGATTTCTTACATTTCAGTTGCTAGCAAATCTTGCTCCACAAAATACTTTCACATACATTACCTTATTTGATCATCCCAAAAACCTGCGAAGTAAAAGAGGCGATCTAAAGATGAGGAAATTGCATCTCTGAGACTACAGTGCTTCCTGCAGACCCGCGCTCAGTTCAAGGGGAGCACTGGAGCTACCCAGGTCTCCAAACACGCTGTCCTGTGGTTGTTCCTCCCCAGCCGCCAGCACCATGCTCCTTCAGTCTGGGCTTGGTCCTGTGGAGGGGTCCAAAGCAGTGAAGAAATAATTCTTGCTCTCTCAGGGAGTTTCTGATCTAGATGGCAGAATACATGTTTTTATAATAAAACAAGCAGAGAATTATTATGTTAAAACTGTATGAAACAGGCTATACACACAGTAACATCTGGATTATTTTCATTGGAAAACAAGGTGCTGTAACTTCTACCCAATTCCCTGAAAAATATGTAGGTGACCAAGAATAGTGGCCAGCTGAATGTTTCTGAAGTTCTCCAGCTAGGCAGTCAGTGTTTTCCTAGAGAAGTCCCATGATTAATTCTTGACCAGGAGGAAAGCCAACAAGCATAATCATGCATAGCTCTACAGTGACTTTCTTTCTTTTTTCTTTTCTTTTTTTTGAGACAGAGTCTTGCTCTGTCACCCTGGGTAGAGTGCAGTGGCATCATCATAGCTCACTGTAACCTGAAGCTCCTGGGCTCAAGTGATCCTCCTGCCTCAGCCTCCCCTGTAGCTGGGTCTACAGGCACGCACCACCATGCCTGGCTAATTTTTTCTATTTTGAGTGGAGACAGGGTCTTGCTCTTGCTCAGGCTGATCTTGAGATCTTGACCTCAAACGATCCTCCCACCCCAGCCTCCCAGAGTGCTAGGATTACAGGCATGAGCCACCATGTCCCCGGCCCTAAGAGCCAATTCCTGAATCCTTGAATTCTTATTGGCCTCTGCTGTGCCTCAGACTGAGAACTGGGAGCTTGTGGGAGCTAGTCCTGGCCCTGGCATATGGTTGGGTCCTCCAAACCATCAGTGGAGGCCTCCAAGGAAATTGGCTCTCCTCCTCCTCCTATTTATCTAATTTGCAAAGGGAGTAAAGGAAAAGAGTCCAATTTTTTAAAGAAAACTACTTACAGTTGGGAGAATGGACACATTAGTTCTGTACTCAGAGGGATCCCAGACCAAGGATCTGCAGGAACTCTGTGGTTGCTTTTCTTTTCTTTCTTTTTCTTTTAGTTTTTTTTTTTTTTTTAGAGATGGGGGGGTCTCACTATGTTGCCCAGGCTGGAGTGCAGTAGCTATTCATAGGAACAATCACAGCACACTAGAGCCTCCTGCCTCAGACGCCTGAGTAGCCAGGTCTAAGGTGCACACCACTGCCCCTGGCTTTATTTTCTAATGTCGTAATGTTCAAACCTAAAATTTTCCAAATCCATACCTGTTTCAGAAACAACATTCTATTCCAAGTATCTGTTCTTTCTTTTTTCAGCAGAGTAAGCCTGTCCTTGGAGACAGCTGCAGGCCAGTCTCTGTCTGTCCCTGTCTTTGTCTTCCCTGTGGAGTGGCATATTGCCTGGAAGGCCCCATGGGGACTTCCAAAGCCTTCAGTGAATGAATGGCAACAGTGCTTTTTAAAAATTCACAGGCCCAGGCAGGTTCACCTGCATTATGAACATTTTTATGTAGTCTCCTTCAAAATGCTGATTTGCCGAAGTGTCTACTGGAATAGGCCAGCATGAACGGATCTACCATATAATCCTGCTTGCCACCAGGGAAGAGTTAAAACAGCAGACACATGCTGGAAGAAGCTGTGCTGGAGTTGCTCCCAAATATTGATGCATGCTACCCGAGAGGAGGGGAAGGTGGTGGGAAAAGTCAGACTGGAGTTCAGAGTGCAACCATAGTGCTCCGTGAGCAAATGTGAGAGTGTCCCTTGCTGGTGCTGTCAACGCAGCAACAACACTGCTCACTTACACTGAGCACTTGAGTGTACACGTGAGCATGAATCTGTTTGACTCCCAAGCCCAAGCACATCACCATCGCCGCTGGACCACTCACACCCTCAAAGACGCCTCCTTTGCATTCCTTTTCCAGGAATGGAAACGAATTTATGCTGAGTCATCCAAGCTTTCATTTCATCCAGGGGTTGTGAACATGGACTGTGGAACCAGCTCTGTCACATACTAGCTGTGTGACGTTGGGCAAGTTACCTAAAAATGTTCATGGCTTCAATTCCCCATATGCGAAATGGTGATAATTATACTAGCTACCCAATAAAGTTGGTATGAGGATTAAATGAGTTTAGACGTGAAAAGAGCTTAGAACGTGGCCCACCCAGCACACTTTCTATACTATGTAAATATTAGCTATTTTCATTTGTTCTTCTAATATTTATTTAAAATCTCAGCTCTGGACACTGCTAGGCATGAGAGGTAAAGACCAGTAAGACGCAGTATGTGCCCTCAGTGGGCATAGAGTCTATAAATTACGATTTTATTTATCTTTTTTGCCTAGCACAATAGTTGGAAAATGCTCAATAAACGTTTCCGAATGTATGACTGGCTTGAGGAAACGGGCAAGTATACTAATAATTTCAATTAAATGACAATCTATAGCAGTGTATGGCACATAGGAAATGCCTGGTACCCTGTAAACATTAGCTATTTTCATCATTAGTTTAGTAGAATAAATGCCGAGATTGAGTGTGCGGGCTGGAGGCTGGGGTGAGGAGGTGGAGGTGCACTCAGGGAAGTCTTCCAAGAGGCAGTATCACTGAGCTTAGTTTTGATCAGTGAGTAGGCGTTAGCCAGTAAGAGAAGAGGGCTAAGTGTGTTCTAGGCAGAAGGAACATTGTGTGCAGAGTTAGAGAGGCGTGAAATAGCACAATACATCCAGGGAACTCCAAGTAGGCAAAGTAGGACTGGAGCGCCGTCCTCATTGTGACATACAGCATGCATTTGTTAAAGGAGTGTTTGAGATTAGAAGCTGTGAAATGAGACAAAACAATTGAGACATTGCCTGTGTCACTCTGGGCTTTAGCGTTCAACTAAATAACCAGGCACGGCCTAAGCAGCGAGAGGATTTTAAGATGTTTAGCGTAGTACTTGCCGGCGTTGCTCTATAGTCAGCCCCTTCTTGCCTTCTGCTAGAGCAAGTAAATTCACTTAATTTATCTGTTTTTTTCTAAGTAATTGAGATGAATTACAATAAAGCTGATGGGATCATGGTATAGGTGAAGACATTTTTGCATAGCAACATATTGCTGTAGATGAGAGGTCAGCAAACTGTGGCCTGACAGCCAAATCGGGTCCACAACTGTTTTTGTAATTAAGTTTTATTGGAACACAGCCATGCTCATTTGTTTACATGTTGTCTATGGTGCTCTAGCACTACAACAGCAGAATTAGTGGTTGTGATGGAGACTATAGGCCTGCACAGCCTGAAATATTTATTGTCGGGACCTTTGCAGAAAATGTTTGCCAGTCTTTACTCTAGATTCATTTCTTATAATCTGATCAGTAAAAACCGCCTAAATATTTAAAACAAGGGAAGGAGTCGGTTTAGAACAATCATGGCAAACGATAGGTTATTGAAGTTTAAAAATTCACTATTAAAGAGAGAGAAGATTGCAAATATGTTAGTCATAAAGAATGCGATAAACATGAATAAATGAACATAGATTCTGTGATTGGCTTTCAAATTTGGCTCTGAGCTTCCTGGCCATCAGAAAAAAAAATTTAAAAAGGGAATGGTCATCTGTATTAGTTACCTATTGCTTTGTAACAAATCATCTGAAAGTTTAGTGGGTTAAAACAGGTACCGTTTACTATTTCTCATGAGCGAGCTGGCTGAGTAGTTCAGCAGATTTGGGCGGGGCCAGCTGATCTTCGTGGGCTTGCTTACGCGTGCGTGATAAGCTGGTGTATGAGCTTGGAGCTGGCTGGTCCAGGACGGCCTCAGCTGGGACAGCTCATTGCTACGCCGCATGATCTCTCATCCTCCAGCAGGCTCGCCTGGACTTGTTCGCGTGGCAATGACAGGTTCCAAGAGAGAAAGTGGAAGTGCACACCTGAGGCTTAGGCATGGAACTGGCACACTGGTGCTTCGGTTACATTCTGGCAGCCAAAGCAAGGCAAAAGGTCGGCCAGGATTCAAAGGCTGGGGAGGTGGGCTCCAACTCATGATGGAAGGAGCTGCAAAGTCACACCAGAAGGGGTGAGGAAACAGGGACAGAATAGGGCCATGTTAGAAATCACAATCAATCAGTAGTCATGTTCTGAAACAGCATGTATTCCAACCACAATTTTTACAAAATCATGTCTGTGGTCTCAAGTGGAAAGAAATATTCATCCTACGTTAGTCTATTCAGCCCCACCCACAGATATGAATCATCAGTGTCTTCAACTATGAGGACTGAGATCCTCTAGCTAATAACAAATGCAGAGGAGTGCAAGGAAGCCTGTTGGAAATAGGGTACATATCGTAGGGGACCCAGACCCATATTCAAATAACACTTGATGTATGTCACCAGGGAATCAGACTCAGTTTGCATGGGTTAAGGGAATAATGAAAATTATCACTGATGTAACTGATGACAATTAGCCTTTGAGAGGCAAGCTCTTGGCCAACAATTCCCATTCCCTGCCACTTTCATTTTCAGGTGGTGTTAAAATTTGTCACTGTATTCAAAGATGACATTGCTATCTATGGATAAGGGTGTGATTGAAAAGACAGATAAGGGATACTTTTTTTGAACTCACTAGCCATGTGATGATTTAAATTTATTGCTAGAAAATCTTCACTATTACCAAACTTGCCTCAGTAAATAGTGTTAAGTATAAATAGCTACAGTGATGTCAGAAGACCTCCTTAGCTGTTCTTTTCCTGGTACCATGGGGCTGTCAATAAGAAGAGAATAAACATAGATAGCTCTTGCTTCTTAGAGGATTTCAGAATCCCCCCAAAACCTAAAACAAATAAACAAGCAAAAAAAGCAGGAGCAAAAACAAAATTCCCAAATTACCCAGACAAAACCACACGGTGTAGGTTTGAGAATGTTCTTTCTGACCTGGAGACAGTCAGGATCCTTGGCTTCGTTTGCGAGAAGCCAATGCTTTACGCTTGGACTTCCGTGGAGCTGCCAGTATCAGGCTTCTGTAGTAGCAGCAGTAGTGAGTGGGGAGGAACATGATGGAATTTAGGGAACTATTAGATGCCTGTTGACTCAGACATCAGGACCAGCTGTGAATGGAAATATCTTTCAACTTAGACACAGTGAAAGGGAACAGAGCTGTTGATATTATTCAAGAGGTGGAGATAAAACCTTCAGGATGCTTGCAGATGACTAGTTTATGGGAGGGGTGGGGACAGTAGGACTGTCTCAGAAAGAACAAATGGTGCTTCCAAAATCTGGGTGCAGAAAATCAGAAGTTAACCTTGGGCGGGTCACAGGTTAGAGATACTGAAGGTTAACGGTGACAAGGTTAAACGATGAGACATATAGAAAATACCTGGTGGATTACTTAGAAGATTAGACCTCAACAAATGTTGGTTCCCTTCCTCCCTCGGATCTCCCACCGCCTTAGGGAGTTCTTAACAAACAAACAACCTGCCAGCCAGCTGCCACTGGAAGGAGGTCAGGTGGGATAAGCTGCGGATAGGTGGTAACACTCAACAAGATTCATGTTCAGGTGGGTGGAGCGGGTCTGTTACCTCTCCTGCCCCTCCCCTCATCACAGCTTGGAAGCAGCGCTAAGAAATTCCTTCCTTCCTGCAAAGGAAGCGTATGTGTTCTCTCAGACCCACCTTGGCATTCCTTGATGTCTTACAGAAGCAGATGACCCCGGCTGAGCAAGACAGTCAGCAGAACAGCAGCCCTGGATGCTGCAATTGGAAATTTCCATTCTTTGCTTGCAGCTCTGAAAAAAAAAAAAAAAATCTAAAGAGCCCAGTAGCTGGGAAATTTCCACGATGGAAAATTTTAACATATTCTTTAGCTCTAAACTATGCAGGTTTATAGAGACTATTTTTTTTCCTTTGGTAATTTCCTTCTTTAACAATAATTTATGAACATGGTAACACTATAGCTGTGGGAATAGGGAGGGCAAGATGGCTTGGAAGGGAATGAATATGGTTTGGCTAGTGGGAGGCTGTGCTGTGTCACATTTGACCACCCAAAACATAGAAATGCAGATTGCTACAAGACCCACCGGTTGGGAACTCATCCAAAATAGAGAGAGTTTGTCCTGGAGCACTGCAGAGTAGTCTGTGTAGAGAATGGAAGGAAAGGTGGATGGATACAACTTGGGAACAGGACACATTGAGTTCTGTTGCTGGACGAAGCAAGTCAGGGAGACCCTTTAGACCACTGCTGCTTAAACCTAACCGTGCATCCGAATCACCTGGGAATCTTGTTAAGATGCAGATTCGGATTCTGGAGTGGGCCCTGAGACTCTGTGCTTGGAACTGGCTCCCAGGTGATGCTGGTGTTGCCTTTCTGAGGACCACACTGTGAGTAGCCAGGCCACAGACAACAGGTCCTCCTCAGTATGAGGTCCTTGTCAGTATGAGATCATCAGCTCCCCTTCCGTAGCAAAACACTGCCTAAGGGCAGCTGGAGGCGAGCTCCTTTGGCCTTGCTTCTCAGGTTGCAAAGCTAAAGTCTAAGAGTAGAACCGATTGTCTTCTGGAGAGATGCTCTAGGCAAGTCTAGGTAAGGTGGATCTCTTGAAATGTGGGAACACAAGAGTTGCCGGAAGGCTGCCTACTCAGGCAGATGCAAGTTGGGGGCTTCTAGAAATCAATACCTTTCTAAAGAAAACCTCTTGCATCAAGCTGGTTGAAGATTCCTAAGCTGGTCCTGATTCCTGATTCTCAAGCAATATGGCATGTAGTGAAGCACCAATGAACTAGCTCCAAATATTGAAGGAGGACCTTGACCGGAATGATGTGAAGGGGAGGAGTCCAGAGAATAAATTACTTCCTCCCTAGCCAGAATATTTGTCTCACTTCCACTGAAATAAAATAAAAGGGAATTGGAGAATTTTCCGTTTTCTTTACAGCTATCTCACCTTTGTGCTACCTGTTTTATACAGAGAGAGAAAGATCAAAATCTGTGGCATCTTTATTCCAGGGTGTTACTTCTGATGGATCTGTAATGTATTTGCTGTGTGTATTTTTAAAGCAACGTCTGTCCTATTCTTTGTTTTCCATTCAATTGAGTTCTGGATGGGTTACTACTTATTAATACTTTTCAAATTAAAGTACACAGAGGAACATAGGAAGGGAAGAGGGAGATTACAATTGTGAAAATGTGATATTGAAATCAGAGTGTAACAAGCATGAAATTAATTTGATTATATAATAAAAAGTATTAAAAGATATTAGAAATAAATAGGCATCCTAGTATGCTAACATCTACAGAATTTTGAAAAATTCTAAATGGTCTACAGAATTGTTTAGGGATTTGGACTTCTAGAGATTGGCTAATGTCTTCCCTTTCAAAACTCTTCACTGTGGTGTCAAGGTATGATTCAGCAGTGAAACAGTCTTTCTGATGACTTCATTAAAAGAGATCAGTTTGGTTTTTTCCTTACTATAGGTCTCGATGAGCAATCATTCACCTAAGAACCATCTTACAACCTGCAGCCAACCAAATAGAATTTATTTGATCCATCTAAAGTCACATTTTTTAAGGAGTGCTTTCTCTTATTATGGAGGTGAAATTCACGTAACATAAAATTGCTTATTTTAAATTGAATAATTCAGTTAGCATTTAGTATATTCACAACATTGTGCAACTACCACTTGTGTCTAGTTCCAAAACATTTTCATCGTCCCAAAAGGAAACCCCACATCCATTCAGCAGTTGCTTCTAATTTCCCCCTCCAGCTCCTGGCAACCACCAATCTACTTTCTGTCTCTGTGGATTTACCTATTCTGGCTATTTCCTATAAATGGATTCATACAATATGTGGCCTTTTGTAAAAAGTCACATCTTCTTGATAAGAAACATCATAATGATAATAAACTCTAATGTTAATGAGTGCTCATAACAGGTGAGACATTTATTCCTCACCACAAGCATATAAATAGATATCATTATTATATAGATGAGAAAACTGGGACTTGGTTTAAATAAAATGCCTGAGATCCATATGTGTGGTCGAGCAGGGAATAATCATCTTTGGCCAGGGCCACTGACTCGAGTGCTCTTTTCCAAACGCCACAGATACATCGCAGCTTCATGTCCCGTATCACAAACAGATGGATAGATACTCCTTCTCAAGTTTAACAGCTTCACAGAGCTTGATTCGAATACTGACTGAATGTGTTGTTAGTTGCTTACAGCTGCTATTTCTCTAGCAGTGCAGTAAGTCCAGGCAAACTCTTTTGAAGAGCTCATTAAAACTGCTAAAATAAAGTCTTAGAAGCAGGTGCATTCATTAGCTGAAATGCAGACGATTATGTTAATATCGCATTCAGGTGACAAATTTAAAGGCATCAAAATCATGGAGGATAAAAGGATTTTCAAAGCTAAAGTTAACTTCTCCCTTTGTAGGGCTCTTTGTTCTGTTAAGCATGTGACTGACTGCAGCTGTCAACACAGGGACCTCTAATGTTATCTCACAAAAATAAAGCTATTTTGCAGTATTATATTTCCTTTACAATTTCTTGGGTCTCTATTCTGGAAAAGAAAGGTAAAGAATTGTCTACGACACTAGTGCCATTTTTCAAATAAGAGATCAGGCACCCCATTTACAATTTATCATCAGATTGGGCCCAAGAACAGAGGAGACATGTTAAGGAAGATAATTAACATATGGGGACAATAATTCCCATTTTGGAAAAGATGGACCGACAACTCTTTAGCTCTTTTACTTTGCCTTTTTTTTCCATCTCAAAGAAATGTTGAGCATGAAATATGTGCGTGATCACATATATGTATTTTGGGAGACTATGTTAACAATAGTTTCACCAAGATAATTCTAATTTTCTTTTTTGTGTGTATTTTTTATTTCTAGAATTTTCTATAAGAATACATAAATTTTTATGAATTTTAAATTTTAAAATTAAATTTTATTTTTAAATTTGTAAAAATTTTTTTAATGTTTAAAAATTATTATATAGCACTTAGACTCTCTACATTTGGTTGTTTAAAGTATAAAATTGGGTCACTATTTAATTGCTTAGCACATGGACGCTGGATGAGCTGTGTCCCCAAATTCCCTTCCTCTTCTCAAATCTAGGATGTCTGTGGAAACATCGTCTCCTCCTTTCAGAAGGAAATACAAGAAAACATGGCTAGGTATCCAGGCGCTTATAAACCAGTATAAACATGCTTAAAGATTTTTGTATCTTTCTCCAGAACTTCAATTGAGTGACTACTCATCATAGTAATACGTCTGCCACTTGCAAAGGGAAAAAGACTGCACAACATTTTTCGGCCAAATTTACTTTTTATTTTTTATTTTTTTTGGAGACAGATCTCGTTCTGTCGCCCCCGCTAGAGTCCACTGCCATCATCATAGCTCGCTGCCAACCTCAAACTCCTGGGCTCAAGTGATCCTCCTGCCTCAGCCTTCTGGGTAGCTGGGACTACAGGCACATGCCACCACACCTGGCTAATTTTTTCTATTTTTAGTAGAGACCGGGTCTTGCTCTTGTTCAGGCTGGTCTTGAACTCCTGAGTTCAAGTGATCCTTGCGCCTTGGCCTTCCAGAGTACTAGGATTACAAATGTGAGCCACCATGCCCGACCCTTTTTAATTTTTAATTTTTTTAATTGTACACTCCGTGAAGCCTTTGTAAGCTAATACTTGACACATTCATTTTTTTTCAAAATGGTGTGCTAAAATGATGGTATTACTGATTACAAAATATGAAATAATGAAGCTGCTATAGACTTGAATCTTCTACTTATGGGGCATGCTTACATACAGTGTGTGTGTTTGCTAAGTAGCTTGAACTTAAACTAAAAGACTGTAAAGTGTAATAGTGCTATCTTTGCCTTCCTTCCTTTTCAACTCTTCTTCCATCTCCTCCTGCACATTATTACTTTCTCTCTTTTTTTCCCTACATAATTTAGAAGATTGTTGACTCCATTTAAAATAAAAAGCAACATATAAAGCAGGAAGAATCCCCTTGGGATGGGGCTGGGTAAGCACGTACTTCTGTAAGCATGCACGCATATGCACGCTTCTTCGTGGTCAGGAATGGTCTAGCCGAATCCCTGTGCCAAATGCCATGACAAGTCTCATTAGCTGGATCTCATTGTGTGCAGCTCCCTTGACTGCTGGACAGCTCCGAGTCTCCTAGGAGTACTTTCCCACCCACCCCATCCTTTTCTGTTTAATGCTCAGAGCTGGCACCCTCACGGAGGCTGCAGATTCAAGCCAAAGTGAGGAAGGTGGCCAAAAGAGTCTGCTGTCCTTCCACTATGGTGATCACCACAAGATGAGAGGGTAAACTTCAGGGCACAGAATTTAAAGATGGACTTGGTATGTCACCTTAGTCAACTTTCCTTTTTTTTTTTTTCTTTTTTTGAGACAGAGTCTCACTCTTTTGCCCGGGCTAGAGTGCCGTGGCGTCAGCCTAGCTCACAGCAACCTCAAACTCCTGGGCTCAAGCGATCCTACTGCCTCAGCCTCCCGAGTAGCTGGGACTACAGGCATGCGCCACCATGCCCGGCTAATTTTTTCTATATATTTTTAGTTGTCTGATTAATTCTTTCTATTTTTAGTAGAGACGGGGTCTCGCTCTTGCTCAGGCTGGTTTCGAACTCCTGAGCTCAAACAATCCGCCCACCTCGGCCTCCCAGAGTGCTAGGATTACAGGCGTGAGCCACCGCGCCCGGCCTCAACTTTCCTTTTAATGGATGTGTCTCTTTAGAGCATACCTGATAGTCATCCAGCCTGATCTTAAGGTTTCTCAATGATAAAAACTGTCCTACTATTTACCACTTTCATATGATAGATGGGTGGGTAGAGCACAAATATTAAATAGCATTATAACCACAACGCCAAAGAGAAACAATGTGAATGATTCCTAATCCTGCCCCCTCTTTAAAAATCAGCTATTTTCAAATTTCTGTTACTGGTCCAAGAGCCAGACTCAGGTAAACATAACCCCTTAGGGTACATGAGGATTCAATGAGGCTGAATCACTTGGCGGAAAGAGACATAGAATATTTCATTGGTCCGTGGTGACATCACACCATGAGGGCCAGACCCTAAAAAGGAAAATTGTGTAAAGAATGTACAAGCCTCAATACCACCATATTGTCCAAGTCTCTTCCTAATTTATCCCCCTTTGTCACTCTGACACCTGTACAACAAAAGAAAATTTCTGAGATTATCTTATCTAGGAACCTTGTCTTCAACAATATTCTAACATTTACAAATACTATCTAAGTTGACCAATGTGTTCCCCCCAAGTTACCTAAATTTTACATATTAGGATATTTCTTTCAGAAGATTTTGGGGAGTTCAGCAGTATTCTGAAACAACTAGATGTGACGACATAAAGAACAAAAATAGCAAAAGAAAACATTTTCAAAGACAGTGTGCCCTACAGAAACGGTCAGATATCCTGACTTCACATTGGCTGTATGAGAGATTCTTTCAAAATGAGTTGTAATGAAAGAAGTGGGGTCAAGTTTTTGAAATGCAAATTTGGAAAATCAATTAGCTAATAGAGTAGAAGATTGTGACCTATAATTTCGGCTAAGTAAATAGAATGGAGACTTTTTTTAATGATTGTTATTTTAATGAACTGTAAAAATTCAAACAACACAAAAGAATACAAAGAAGAAAACAAAAAACCACCCTACATCCCACCACCTAAAAATAACCATCATAAATGTTAGGGGACTATCATTCCAGACATGGAAATAAAATATTTTCAAATTTTTAAAGGGACTTACACTTGGGCAACTAAGCATAGTCTTATTGATGGTGATCTGATTGTGAGACCCAAAACCTGAGTTTAAAATGTCTATTTCATCTACAAAATTATGAGAAAAGGGATTCATTGGAATTCTTAGTCCATAATCAATTATAAGAATGAATTAATAGGAAGTATCAAATATTTTTGTTTTCTTCTATATATCCATGATCTAAACTTTAATTCAGGTGCATCTAAAACATATTATAATAAGATGTTTCCCTAGCACTTTTCAGTTTACGAATTAACTTTATACTGATTCTCATGATCATGTAAAATAATCAGGGTTGATGTTTAGCTGGTGCATATTAATTTGGCCATTCTAGTTTATGGCCAGTATCCATTCTGGGTTAGTTGGACATCTATTTTGACTGGTCAGTGCCTGTGCTACATCAGTTATTACATATTTTGAACATCACCACTGGAATAGTAAATGATAAGAAAACCGAAAATTTTGTCTGGCACTTTAAAGTTGGAAAAATACTTCCACGTATTTTTCATCTGATGCCCACATTTCTACCGTTCTTTCTTTTGCAGCATATATTCTAGCAAAACTGTCTACTTATGGCTCTTTGAACGCACAAATTTGTGCCAATTCATACTTTCATATGTTGGCAATATGTTTCATTCACATGAGAATAGCTATCCATGGGGAAGGGGCGGGAAGATGGAGAGGCAGGCGCTAAACACCTCAGTCTTCCCAGAGGAGAGGACGGTCATTTTGCCCTTGGTCTTTGCAGAGGTGAAGCGGTAGGTCAGAAAGGCTGTGGCAGGAGCGCAACCCAGTAGGTTCCAAGATGATGGAAATCACCTTGTTCCTGGTATAGGGGATCTGCCTGCTCTTCTGGATAAATTCATACCCATCGCTACGGATGTAAGACACACACTCTTCAACCAATACTCTCCATTTCAACATTCATCGAAGAATATTATTCTGTCTTAGTCAAATCTACTTCCCTTTGAGAAGAAGAAAGGTCTCTTTTCATTATAAGTAAAGGTAGACAATAATGAGAAGGGCCCATTTTGACTAGCTAGACCTCTTTTTCTGAATACGTCAAGTATTTCCCTGAAGCAAGTTTTATTCTTTTAACTTTCCCAATGTGCCGCTTTTAGCCCCATTTATGTATTCAGAAACTCCCTCCGTAAGATTCTTTCTCTTGCTTAGGTGAAGACATTTTTATTTATTTAATTATTTCTTTATGAAAAGGAAAGAGTAAAATCCCCCCTCCTCTGCTCCTAAACAAACCTCGTTAAACTCATGGTTGGGTAAAAATTTAACTGGATATTTTCAAACTCAAAGGAAAGTTTGTTCCTTTCTGTTGCAAAAATCAGGAACATTGTGGTCTCTGTTATCTGTGTTAAATTCAGGGGACGTTGATAATGATTCCCCAAATGGCAGAATATCACCAATATTTCTATCTAAACGAGAATGGTAGCTCCTCACTCCCACTTACATTTGACTAATGCTCATACAAAATTAGATGCCATTTCCTGACTTACTCATCAATATACATTGAGAAAATGCAGGTCAAAAAGGTGGGAGAAGAAAGCCAATATTTCCTTGGTAACCTGTATATCCCAATTGAATCTAATTACTTAAGCAAAAGTACAGATTTTCCATGCAATAATAGCTCTTTATCTCACAAGCACTGGAACATTAGACCTCCTGACCGTTTTTCCTGAAAAAAACAAAAGTGTAAATAATTTTAATAAATTAAATTCTATTTTTCCCCTGACATGTTCTAATTTAAAGATATAATTCCACTTTTAATTGATCCTTAACTGAAGATGGCACCTTTCTCTTCGTATTGATGCTTACGCGCATCAGGCAGTAGGTGGAAGGCAATGCCGCTGCTACTCTGTTTTACTGTAATTGTATTTAAAGGGGAGCCACATTGTACATAAAGGAGTTAAGGCCTCACTTCAAAAACTACTTCTTTCTTCCCTAAATTCATGAAGTGGTCCTCAACTTTTTAATGTGCAAAATTTCAAGCTTCATTAGCATTCACTAATTAGGCACATTGGGGAAAGGACTAATATGAATTCAAAATTTTGAATAATATACTATAAAAATATACAGTTGTATCCCTTCGTGGTACAATATGCAATTTCAGAAGTCTATCATGAAAGATACTTCTAGGAAGGCTACCACTAGGACTGCTTTAATGATGTGATTCTTCTTTAAGCTTTAGGCAAATGAGTGTTGCTAAGTTACCTGAATATGTTCAGTTCATATTCACTGAGCAGTTACTACATGCTTGGCATCATGCTAGGAAAATTCTGTCCTCCTGAGTTAACAATTCCTTCTAAATTATCATTCATTTTGCCTAGTGACACTTTATCTCATGCTTTATTCAGCGCCTGTCTAAATATACTCATTTATTCAAAAGATACTTAACAGTTATAACGGGTTACAGGCACAAATTCAAAATGATGGGGGTCTTAGGGTGAAAGTCATTTACCATGTGGACCAACACCAATCAATCAATTAATTAACCAATCCATCAACCAATCGTTTATTCTAGCTAACATAGCTAGTTCAAATGCAGCTAGTTCCGGGTTTCTCAACCTTGGCACTACTGACATTTAGAATCAGATAATTCTTTGTTGTGGGAGGCATTAGAGGCTGTGCATTATAAGATGCTTAGCAGCATCATTTGCCTCTTTCCATTAGATTCCAGTGGCACCCCCACTTCCAGTTCTGATAATCAAAAATGTCTCCAGACATTGCCAAATGTTCCTAGGGGAAGGGATGTTGTTTTGCCTCTGGTTGAGAACCACTGAGCTAGTATGTGTATCATGCCTTCTTTACTAGATTTTTAAGACCTTGAGGGCAGAGACCTAGTCTGATTCATCACTTCACTACCTCTTCCCCACCAACTAAATTTAGTTTCTGGCAGAGAAATGCTTCGTGATGAATGTTCTGCAAAGAACAAAGTATCTCCGGAGAACCTTCGCTCTTGTCAGTCCTGCACAAGGCACCTTGGTAAACCCAAGATGAATAAGGTAACTGGGGTAAATCATCTAACAAATTTTTATGATTTGAATAATTACCTGCACTATATACTATAGCCACTTCGGTGCCAAACGCTTACATTTGTATAGGGCTTTACCGTGTATGAAGCACGTTTCACGTAATACTGTTCGGTCTAGATAAAATACTAATTGCTTTGAGCATCATTGTTTATAATTTAAGTTCCCGAATCTTAGAGCCGTCCTTTTAGGCAGGAATGAGAGATATTTTGATTTCAGTGGTAATGCCTTTGTTTATTAAAAGGAACTCTTAGGATTGGTTTAAATAATATTAAATTTAAAGTTCAGATTCTTTTTTATCACGTCTTTGGTGATCTAAGTAATTCTGGTTTACTTAGATTCCTGGAAATTGCCAGAAGGCTTTAAGGGAGGAGGGGAAAAAAAGAGTGAGGAAATTTTCCCTGTGGGCATTTGGGGAAAACAAAAATATTTTTGTGCTGTGATGACTTCTCAGGAAAGGAGGGTTGGCCGGCAGCGACAGCATCTGCGCAAGGGGAATTTCCACATTTGGGAAAACATGGTCATAATTAATAACTTAGGAAAGCCAAGAAAATGGACCATGTTGGAAAAATATGATCTTCAATGGCCAAGTCATTGTCAACTGATTGGACCAGAAAATTGGATTGTTTCAGAAAGAGATTTTATTTGTGGACATTTGCCTGTAGGTCCTTCCTTCTGAGGAAGTACCCAGCTCCTGCCTGGGGAGTCAGCGTCTCATTGCGATCCTCACTCTGTCTCTCCCTGCTCTGAGGGAGTGTTTGCTCTAGACTTCTGGCCTGAACCCTGGCCTGTTTTTTGCTTCGAACAAGATGCTAAGGTCTAGCCAGCAAGGCTATTAGCATCCATCGGCACAGGGATGATTACCCAGTATGCTGGGACCAGGGATGGAAGATGAGATTGTGTGATCCTAACACAGCCATCATCCCTTGAGGGCACCATGTTGCAGGCCCTAAACTATCCTGATTTAGACATGAGAAAACGGAGGCTCAGGGAATTGAAGTCACTTGCCGAGGTCAATACAGCTTTTAACTACCAAGCTGTCCTTCTTCCATCTCCTCACCCTGCATATAAAGTCTACTTCCTACATTGGAACGTTCTCACCCTGTGTACAACCTCTCGCTTACCTAACTGCTACCTTCTTCTTCCGCTTCCCTAGATCACTTTGTTTAAACCAGATCTGGTCTCAGATTGAGCTCATCAGAGTACTCCCCGGTTACCTTCATTCTCAAGAGGAGAAATGTGGGTTAACAGGCTCAGTGTCATTCATGTGTCGGTTTACATAGGGGATGGCTATGTCTGTCGTCAGAACGTTCTTGCCCTGCTTTGGAATTTTCTGTTATCTCTGTGATTGATTTTATTAAAACAGGCATGATCATCTTTTGCTACTTCTCTCCTAATTTTCTCAAGATCAGAAATAGCTTGCCAAATTTCCACATATTTTTCCAAGGCGAAGGGCACTTTTTTTAGAAAGGGAAATGTAACAAAAGAACAAACAAACAGAAAAACTCAAATCCTTACATTTGACATGGAATACAATATCCAGTAGAGCATCAGTAAAATGCAGCACATTGTTTTGTGAATTGAAAAAGCTGCAGGTTAAATCGTGTCCCCTTGAAGCAACAATTCCATGCTCTAAACTAGTGTGACGGGGCTTCTCAAGTTAGCCCCGTCCCGCAACGGCAATGAGTCAGAGAAAACAAGCCTGACTTGGATTAAAGAGTCTAATTTTCCTGGATTGAACCTCGATGGTATTATAATTAATTAAAAATCACAGCATTTGGAAATAACTTAATGTATTTCTTTTCTGTTGAGATTAAAAACAAATTAATTAAATCTTATTAATATTTGTTTTGAGTGCTTCTTGGGCATAGCCAGACTTTTATTACCTTTGTTTAGTGATGTGAAAACTGAAGGGATATATTAGTTTTCTACTGGTGTGTAACAAATTATCACAAATTGAGGGAGTTAGAATAACATTCCATTTATTCTGTAGGTTCTGTAGTTCTGTAGGTCAGAAGTTTAGGAAGTTTACGTGGGCTTGGCTGGGTTCTCTGCTTAGGTTCCCTAAGGAAGAAATCTAGGTACGAATCAGGCTGTATTCTTACCTGCAGGCTCCGGGGAAGAATCCACTTCAGGACCCATTCAGATGGTGGTGGAGCCCAGTCCAGTCCCTGTGATGGTAGCACTGAGGTCTCTTTGGTTGCTCCTAGAGGCCTGGAACATTCCTTCTCATGTGATTTTCTGCATCCTCAAGGCCAGCAAATTACCCTGAATCTTTCTCACCTTTGGAATCTCTTTGACTTCCTCTTCTGCTTCCAGTTGAGGAAAACTATGCTTTTTAAAGGACTCACCAGATGGGCCAGGACCACCTGGATAATCTCTGTATTTTAAAGTAAATGGATTTGGAATTTAAATTATTAGGTTGGTGCAAAAGTAATTGCGGTTTCGGACCATGAATTTTAAATCATTATATTACTACATCTGCAAAATCCCATTGCAGCAGTACCTAGATTACTGTTCGACTGAATAACCCAGGGAATGGGAATCTTGGGCAGCCATCCTAAGAATTCTGCCTACCGTAAGGAAATAGAGTCGCCTGGTTAACCTGAGATACGATCTAGAGACAGATTCCCAGCAGTATTAAACCAAAGATTTTGATTTTTTTATCTTACTCTCTTTTTTGTTTTGTTTTTAAATATATATGTCTGGTTTATTTTTTAATATGCATATTTTGAGAGTGCACACCTCCACATTTTCTGCTAATGCATCATTTAAAATGTTGTGCAGGCTGGTTTGGGACGTGTGTTTCAAGGGTCCATGGTTGTCTGAGAGGTAATGTCCAGACTTGGGCTGGCATGGGGGTGTGTGGGGGAGGAGATGGCGATGGCAGGTGAGAAAGGGACTGAGGCTGAGATTTCGGTGAGTGCAGAGGAGGAATTTATTCCTGTTTTTAATATGGTCACTGAAGATCTTTGTCAATGGGAATCCTTTTGTTTATTTGTTTGTAGAGACAGGGTTTGCTCTGTCGCCCAGGCTAGAGTGCATTGGTGTCATCATAGCTCACTGCATCCTCAAGCTCCTGGGCTCAAGCCATCCTCCTGCCTCAGCCTCCCGAATAACTGAGACTACAGGTGCATGGCACCACACCCAACTAATTGTTCTATTTTTTTTGTAGAGATGGGATCTCTCTCTTGCTCAGGCTGGTCTCAAATTCCTAGCCTCAAGCAATCCTCCCACCTTAGCGTCCCAAAGTGCTAGGATTATAGGCAAGAGCCACCTTGCCCAGCCCCTTTTGTTATTTTTTATGGGCAAGTCCAGAAGTTCAAAACCCAAGGGCTTCTCTGTGTATTATTTATGAATAGTATTGGAGCATGTTTTTAAACATAGGGCATTTTGGAGCATGCTAGGTCGGCATCACATGGGTGCCGTGCCCCTGCTATGAATCTGAACTTGCCAAACGTTTTGCTGCACAATTTCAATGTGCCATGGCCTGCCAGATGTGCTAAGGTCTGCAATGCATGCTGGGCCCAGCTGGCCACTGATCCAGAAGGCTGGGCCTATAGAGGGTCCCTGCAGGATTAGAAAGGTATAGAAAAGGCTGAGAGGACCATCGCAAGGGAGATGAACGAGGACGGCCTGTTCATTTCTCTGATTTTATCATCTTACCTAAAGGACAGGCTGATGAAAAATCTAGAATTATGGTTAAGGGAGGAAAGATGGGTTCAGCCTTTGGAAAGAACATATACAGAAATGTGAAAACCTGAGAAAAAGGCAGACCATTTCAGAAGCTAAATATTTCTCACTCCTTTCAAGAACATTGGGTTTTTCCCCTTCTTGAAATCTTGGCCAAAGATGGAGGGGAGGAGAACATTCCCCAAATGTTTCTTTTAAATTATCCCAGACCTTCAGAAAATGGTGAGAAAATGCTATTCACATTATTAGGCAGAGAGGAAGAAGTCTGTGAAGAAGGCACTCAATAACTGCGTTGAAAGAGCCACGATTCAGAGTGCAAGTGCTGTGTTTAGCTTTGGAAAGGAAGACAGAGGAGGAAAGACGTAGGGTGAAAGAAATTAATGTTGCTTATTCATTGTGATGTCTTAAAGCAAAACACATTTTATATTCTTTAACTAAGTGATTTTGCTCTTCAAAGAATAACTCTAACGATGCTGATAACACATTACAGATGTTGTTTTTATTCCTAAAATTTCCACTTAAAAACCTTTCGCTTCATTTATTTATTCACTGAGAGCTATTTGATGAGAACCTACCATGCGCTTTTATCCAGGTGCTAGGACTGCTGCAGCGAACACAAGACACGAGGTCCCTGCTCTCCTGGAGCTTATGTTTCGGTATAAGGTAGTTGGAAAATAAGGAAAGACTTACATTTCATTACATGACACTGTATAGGTAAATATGATGAGTGTTAGACAGCGATGGTAATGCTGAGAAATAAAACAGGGGGAAGCGGTGAGTGACCAGGCCATGTGGCCAGGGAGACCTCTCTGAAAATGTGACATTTGAGCAGTGATCTCAATGACATGAGGAGCTGGTCATGAAAAGATCAGAATGAAGAACACGCTAAATGGAGAGAACGGACGGTTCAAAGTTTTCTAAGATGGTAAGGAATTTGGATTTTAAATGAGATGGAAGCCACAGGGAGATTTTAAACAAGGAAGTGCTTTTCTGTTTGGGCAACGAATTGTAGAGAGCAGGGGTGGAAGTCCAGACATCTTTAGGAAGCAATTGCAGCAATTCAGACAAATGATGGTGGCTTGGACCAGAATAGTAGCAGTGAGGATGGGGAGCATGGAGCATGTGGGGTATGTTTGGAAGGCAGAGTCAACAGGATTTTCTGATGGTTTGTATGTAAGATGTAAGAAAAAGAAAAAAAATCAGAGACATGTCCTTTATTATCAGCCTGGGCGCTGGGCGGATGATGCCATTGAGTGAGACAGGCAGGGTGGGAGTAAGAAGTGCAGCAGACCTTGATAATTCCTCCCCAATAACTGTCCCTTTCTTCCTCCTTGCTAACAGAGCCCTGACTTTGTTTAGGACGACAATATGTCCAGCCCCAAGTGATGAATCATGATTGGTGTAATTCAATCTTAGTAATCCCATTCCCTTTTGCTAGATACTGAATTTCCTCATCTCCTTTGCAGCTAGGGGTGACTTATTTCTGGCTAATGAGACTTAAGTGAGAGCCTCTGGAGATAGATGGTGTCTGGAACACCATCACAACAGCTGGAACTGTGGCCGTCATCTTCTGATAAAAGGCCTGAAGATTAAAGACCACTATGTTCAGGATACTGAAGTAGAAAAAAAAATTGGAGTTCTGGGTAGTTTACTAGGGCTGCTGAACCAATACCAGCAATCACCTATTGCCAAACATCTTGCTAATGAAAAAAGTAGAACTCTATTTGTTTAAGCCTCTCGTTATTTATTAGAGAAGGTTAAGGAAAAGAATCAAGGGTTCTCTTTTGACCATGTTAAGTTCGAGCTCTCTATTAGATATTCACGTGGAAGTGACTGTCTAACTTTCTTCCCTTCTCCAGTGGAATAAACATTCCTAGGCCTTTTAAATCTTAGCCTATGACTGTAATATTGGAAAACATGAAAAAATAAGTATAAAAGTGAATGAAGTTGCAGGGGCCGTGAGGGAGACCAAATGAGAATCAATGTATGAGTCTGACTCCCCTGCTATGGATGGGTTGGCAGGGTTGAGTTTGTTAAAGCAGGAAATAGAGCAAGTCTGGAGGGGTAGAGGAAGCTCAGTCTGAGGAACAGGTGGGTCCCTGCATTTCCAAGTATGTTCCATCACGGTAGTGGGACGAGGGTGGTTCCATCACTGTAGTGGGTCTGGGGTATAGACTTCTATAAAGATACCTTCTTACCTGTATATCACAGTGTTCACATACTGCTGTATTTCCTCTTTTGATGTATAACAAATAGCCTAGTGAAAATTCCCCACTAACTTACCCAGGAAACTTAAAGTAGGCCAAATTGAGCTTTTAGCACACTTTCTGGTTGCCGATAAAAGTCAGCATCTACAAACTCAATTGCACCTATTTCCATTAGAGTTGTTATCCAGAACTAGGTCTCCAGTTTTATACATTAAAAGTTTGCCAACCCACTTATTTTTTTTTCCTAAATACTTTATTGTATGCACGACGGTTTGGACTCCATCTACAGAAAACAACAATTTTTTTTCTTTTTTTTTTTTTGCCAGTGGCCCCTCAGCAACACCTATTGATTTTTTGTGTGTGGACGAGTAACCGAATCTGCAAAATCGCCTCTGCAGGAGAGGTATCTTGTATTCTGCCCATACTGCGAGACTGTGTTCTCCTAAGGTTAATTGGCTTATTATATTCTGCTTTCATGCTCCCTGGCTGACCACGATGCTTGGGGATTTTGCCCCTACACCTTTCATTTTGTCTTCCCATAATTTATTACAACCAACCCTGGTATTTTTTTTCCAACAGTTTTAGATCTGCATTAATTTTTCAGTCCCCGGAGGAACAGTGTGTTCCCAAACATTATGTTCTGCACTCCTGTGCTCATATCACTTTGTGTAGTGCCAGATACCTCCTGGGATCTCAAGAAATGTTTTTTCTCTTAAAAAGATGGGTGATTACTCTAGGGTGCCCATAAAAGATCTTTCTCAATTGCGTTACTTTCACTGTTTATTTATCCCCAGTGTCTTAGGTCAAAATATTGGCTAATTGGAAGACTCTCTCAGTCTTTGCAGAGGCTTTGCTACTTTCTCCCCATCTCTGTAAAGGTAGAGATGAATATTGACTGATCTTACAGGAGGGTTGGAAAGAAATGAGGAAAAGCATTAGGAATGAGGAAGTGTTTTGTTTAAAATATGAAATCCCAGGAAGATGACAGTGTCATTTTTACCAAGCAGGCCTTAGTGCAGACAGAGCTCACTGCACCAATAGAAGATGTCCATCACTACACAGAATGGCTGTCCAGCAGGGTCTCTTTCTGCTGGCAGCATCTACTGTAGACAGTAGGAACTTCTTTCCAAATACTCAAGACCTACTATAGTCACAATAGCTCCTCTTCTCTCAGTTTCTCAGCTCTGTCTAGAATACTTCAATGCCTTCCTACAAGGCAAATTTGAACCTCCCTCTGAATTCCTCTAAGGCTGTTTTGAGGCAGAGGGATAGGACCATGGACAGAGGTTTAGCCTACCAATCATCGTGCCGCAGGAAAGCCAGCTCTCTTCTTGCCAAGAATCCCTGGGAGAGGGTCTTTTAATAAATGGACTTTTCTTTACCCATGGGTCACTTTTCCCTTTTCTAACTTCCTTTGGAGTGGCACCGTTCCTTCTGGAAACACTGGTTCCCCCCACCAACTGAGACACATAAGGAATACTCATTCTTGCAAATGCAGCTCTTAAAATATTTAAAAACATTTTCATAATAAAATATTTCAAACCATTTTTTTTTGAAAGAGTGTCATTCTGTCACTCAGACTGGAGTGCAGTGGCCTTGTCATAGCTTGCTGCAACCTTGAACTCCAGGGCTCAAGTGATCCTCTTGTCTCAGCCTCCTGAGTAGCTAGGACTACAGGCTATAGGCACACGCCACCTGTAGCCACCATGCTGGCTAATTTTTCTATTTTTTGTAGAGACGGTGTCTTGCTCTTGCTCAGGCTGGTCTCCTGGGCTCAAGCAATCCTCCCATGTGGTCCTCCCAAAGTGCTAGGATTACAGGTATGAGCCGCCACACCTGGCCCCAGACCATTTTCATTATAAAGTATTTCAAACAAACAGAAAACATAAAAAATAGTTTAACAAACATCTATGTATAAAACACCCACCTTAACAGATCTTAATATTTGACTTACCTGCTTTAGGGTTTGTTTGTTTGTAAAAAGTCTTACGACACATTTGAAGCCCCTGCCTATCCCTGATCTCTTTCTTTTCTCTGTTTTTCTCATTCCCTCTTTTCCCAAAAGTAACCGTTATCTGGAATTTGCTATAAATCATTCCCACACATGCTTTTATACTTTTATACTTTATATAGTTGTAAACAACATATAGTATTGTTTTGTGTTCATAAAGTATAAAGGAATACTATAGTATGCTATATGCAACATTCTGCCATGCTTTTTATTCATTGTTATTTTTTAGATTTATTCATGTTACAACCCGAAGAACTAACTCATTACTTACAATTGTTGCATATTATTTTCTTGTTTGAATATACATACGTTACTTATCTTTTTTTTTTTGCTTTAAGGATGTGAAGGTTGTTTTTAGTTTGTTATTGTTTGCTGAAAGCAAGATGCAATTAACATTTAAATACCAGTCTCCTGGTGCACATCATGTGAGTTTTGCTGGGCCAGAGTTTCTCAACCTTGGATTATTCACATGTTGGACTGGATAGTTCTTTGTCGTGGGATAGATGTCGAGCAGCATCCCTCACCTGTATCCGCTAGATGCCCGTGGGACCACCTCTCCCTGCCCCGCTAAGCGCGACAACCAAACACGTCTTCAAACATTGCCAAATGCTCCCTGGGGGACAAAATCACCCTAGGTTGAGAACCACTAGTCTAGACAACATACCTGAGAGAAGAGATACCGGTCTTAGGATTTATATTAATATGTGTTATCATTTTGCTGTCCAAAAGTTCTGTTTCTCCACATCTTGCTAGCTTTGGCGTTTTCAGAATTTAAAATGTTTGCCAATTTATAGGTATGAAGTGGTAACTTTTTATTTCATTTTGGTTTAATGTCTAGTGAGACTGAGAATTTTCTTGTATGTCTGTTGGCCATGAGGGTTTTTCTCTTCTGTGAATTGCCTGATCATATCCTTTGCCAGTTTTTCTTTCTAGTTGTTTATTTTCTTTTCACTTCGTAGGAGTTCTTTATGATTTTTGAATACTGATATTTTGATGGCTTTATGTCTGGCAAAATATCTTCTCTCAGTCTAAGCTTGTGTTTGCACTTTGTTGATGATCTTTTTATTTTAAGGTGGTAAAATGTATCCGTATTTCCTTTATGTTTTATGCTTTCCCTATCCCAAAGATATAAAGATAATGTCTTATTTTTTTTTTAGAAGTATAAAATTTTATTGTTCACATTTAGGTCTTTCAACAAACTTATCGTGATGGAATAATAATAAATAGGAAGTACATTATAACTATTCAAGCAAATATTTATTAAATAGTTCATCTTTTTACTCCTGGTTTGTTATGCCACCTCTGGTTTTAAATTTTGATATTTGGTAGTGAAAACCCCCGACTTATTATTTTTTTTCAAAATTGCCTTGGCTGTTGTTCTTGGTTGTCTGACCAACAGGTATTATCTCTTTCTCCTCTCTCACTAAACCTCAGTTGTTTTCAGATGTCCATGGCCCATACCCCATAGTGCATGGGACTAAGGCCATCATGGTAATTCCATTCCACTGGGGTTGGTTTGGGTATGGGCTTGTGTTGCATGTCTTGCCAATGAGACCTAAGTGGAAGAATTGTACGAGAGTCGGGGTGGGATGGGATGGGTAAGTTTTCCTCTCACTTCAAAAGGTGCGTAAGAAAAAGACTTGTCCTTCCTATCTTTGTACGAAGTTGGAAGAAAATGTGATGTCTGCTACTGTGGCAGCCATTTTGCCAACCTGAGAGGATAAGCTGCCAACTAGCACACAGAGAATTGATGGCTAAGCAGAAAGATGAAAAGGTCCCAGGTCCCCATGATGTCGTTGTGCTGTTGAATTAACCAATATTGGAGCCATATACCACTGGACATCTTGTGATCTGACATAATAAATCTCATTGCTTAAGCCACTTTAAGCTGTATCTTCTGTTACTTGCAGCCAAAGGCATCTTCAGCTACTATAAAAATTGTTGACTCTTTACTGGCTGGGTGCGGTAGCTCACTCTTTTAATCCTAGCTGAGGCAGGAGGATCACTAGAGGTCAGGAGTTCAAGACCACCCTGAGCAAGAGCAAGACCCCATCTCTACTAAAAGAGAAAAAATTAGCGGGACATGGTGGCACACGCCTGTAGTCCCAGCTACTTGGGAGGCTGAGGCAGCAGGATTGCTTGAGCCCAGGAGTTTGAGGTTGCTGTGAGCTAGGCTGAAGCCACTGCATGCTAGCCCAGGAAACAGAGTCAGACTCTGTCTTAAAAAAAAAAAAAAGAAAAGAAAAGAAAAAAAAAATCTTAACGCTTACTTATTTACCTGAATTTTGTCAACATTGTTCCATGTTCCATAATCAGGTTGGGATTTTTAAAATTGGGTTTGCATTGAAATTAAATGTTAACTTTGGGAGGACTGAAATCTTTATAATCATAAATATTCCAACTCATGATTATGGTATATGCCCACATTTATTCAAATCTTCTTTAATGTTTTCCATAAAAATACTTTATATGCAGAAATCCATATAATATGTGATTTTTTTCCTAGACATTATCTTGTTTATTGCTATTAAGTATGGTATCTTTTGTTTGCTATTAAATATTATATATGATAAATACCAAAATGTAGGGTTACAGTGGAATTTTGTTATGTTGATCTTATGCCAATCAACCTTGTTGAATTGTCTTTTTAGTTCTAAAATTGTTTTCATACAGTCTGTTTGATTTTCTTCATAGGCAATCATATCATCCAATAAGGAGAGTTTATCTTTCCTTTTCCCCTCCCGTGAAGATGGAGAGGCCATGGATTCAGTCATGAAGGCCTGTGGTTGCTCGATCCAATGTCCCACCGTGTGCCCTTCCTTCCTACCCTGTGCTTCCTTCATGTGGGACCGTCACCAGGCCGGTTTGTGTGTGTGGAGTGGGGGCTTAGTCCAGCCCATAGGTTCAAGCCGTGCACCTGGCTGACCACCCACTCCCCAGCCTCCGTTGTAGGTCACTTTTAGTCCCCCCTTATCCCATAGAGGCCCCATTCTAGCATCTTCCGCCTCCTATCAGACCTGGAGCCCAACAGGCCCATGTCTTTAGCCCCATCATTGCTTTGCATTCCTGGTCTGTAGAAAAGTTTATATTTTAGGACAACTGTATCTTTAAATTTTTCTCTTTTACATTTCAATAACCGTTGCTTTGTGTTTGGAACTGAGCAAGTGCTTCAGAGGTTTAGGTACAACAATGCTACCTTGACCAGAAATCATATGATAATCTCAACATCTGTTTTGTAAAGGATTGCAGAACTAGCTTCCACCACTGTTGAGACCTCATGTAGTAATTATCGTCAACTACAATACTACTCAGAATTTTCACAACGTTTCTCAGGTCCTCGTGTTTTGTAAACGCTATCGTTGTGTCCTGTTTGTCATCTGGACATGGGGAATGGAGGTAAATACTGTTTTCCACGTCTGAGAAAACTGAGGCCTCTGACTTAATTGCAGCCAAGAATAACCAGACACAGCCACAAGGCTGAGTTCCTCCAGAGACAGGGCTGTGCCTTGTTCATTCTGTGCCTCGTACAAAACAAGTTTTTGAGCTAAGCAAGCCAAACTCTGGGCTCATACCTGGCTTTATTCAACAGGATGTCCCATGAACTGAGGAGGCCCTACTGGGTGTTCTGGTACTGGATCCATGCAGTACCATTATTTGAGGAAGAGAAAGAAAAAGAACTAAAGGAATAAGAGCAAGAAGAACTGATTTTAAGCAAAGTGAGTGGGAAGAAATTGTCAATGATATTTCATCTGGAAAGTGAATTTTGATTGAGATTTAGATATTTTTTATACTAATCCTCTTACATAAACTAGCTTAGCATGTAAATACAATCAAAATAGCATTCATTAAAATTGCAAAACTTATTTATTAAAATATGCAAAATAGCCAGCTGCAATAGTAGTGACTAAGCAGTGTAAAAATAAATTATTTTGTTCAACAGATATTTGTTGCCTTCCTACTATGTGCCCACACTGTACAGGAAGTGGGGATAGAAAGATAAATAAAACAGGTCCCTGCACAGCTAGACATCTAGTTGGGCCAACTGATGGGCACATAAATAATCCAAATATGATGGGATAAACTCCTTAAAAGAGTGTTAGTTTGAAGACGTATTTGTACACCTGTGTTCACAATAGCATTATGCACAATAGCCAAGAGGGGGAAGCAGCCCAAGTATCCACTGACGGATGAATGGATAAACAAAATGTGGGATACGGTATATATGTGATGAAGTATTATGCAGCCTTAGAAAGGAAGGAAATTCTGGCACATGCCACAACATAGATAAACCTTGAGGACTTTATGCTAAGTGAAATGAGTCAGTCAAAAAAAGATAAATTCTGTGTGATTCCACTTATATGAGGTATCTAAAGTAGTCAATTCATAGAGACAGAAAGGAGAATAGTAGCTGCTGGAGGCTGGCTGGGAGGAAACTGGGAGTTGTTTAATGGGTATAGAGCTTTGGTTTTGCAAGATGGAAAATTCCTGGAGATTGATTGTACAACAGTGTGAACATACTTAACACCAATGAACTGTACACTTAAAAATGGTTAAGATAGTAGATTTTATATTGTGTGTATTTTTACCAGAATTTTTTTAAATGTCAAAAAAAAAAGAGTGTTAGCTTCCCGAGGGCAGGGCCTGTTGTGTTCTCATGTGCATTTCTAGCATGGAGCAGAATGCCTCGTACATAGTGGGCCCCGGACGAATATTTTGCCTTCTTTGTCTCTTCCTCCCCACCCAACCTCCTGTGCAACAGGACGAAGGCCAAATAGTTCTGGGAGCCAATTCCGCAAACAAAGGCACTTCTCTCCTCAGGGCACAGAGGGGAAGAATTTCGAATATTTGTGATTTGATATTTGCCCTGGTCACACCAGCTATTCTTTACTTCTCAGTTATGTTTATCTGAGCTCTTTTGGCTTTAACTTGCCTAAAGATAGATACTATTTCTACTTCCCAAAACAGAATTGCCACAGACTTTGTAAGGAAAAAAAAAACAAACCCCAAGTGGGAGGAAGACAGTGAAATGAAATGATGACCAGGCCGCGGTACACACGGCTGTGCGGCCTGGGTCAGCCCAGCACGGGAGGAAGGGTGAGGCAATTAGCATGTATTTGCAGCTATGCAGCTTGCCTTTGTTCCTCCCTGGCTGTCCATGCTAGTCGCCGCGTTTATTCTCTTGTGTTTGTTTTTTTCACTTGGCCAAAAATAGAGAGACCAAAAAAAGTTTCCTTGTACTTCCTTCAGCTTGTCTACTTCATTCCTTGTGTGTTTGGTTTCCTCCTGCGGGGCTCCTTCCTTCCTCCTGCCACCTGCTGGTTTCTCTGTTTTTCCTATCTTTCTCAATTAATTGTGGCTTTTCCTTGTGTTCTGTCACCCTGGCTTGCTGCGGGGTATTCATGATGGACAGGTAAGTGCAGCGCAGACACAGAGGCAGACAAGGCCCTGAGAGATTCCTATTTCTGGTCCAGGTGCTGGGCAGAGCCCCCGGTGGTTGGTTCTGGCCTGGCCTTGGCCCTGGACGTGCACATTGCTGAGATTCCGAGTAGAACAGAAGCGCCTTGCCTAGTGCTGGAGGAGAAAGGTCCCAAGGCACCTTTCTAGCTCCTCATGTTGGTGGGAGGGTAAGTGCAGACCAGAGCCAATCAAAGACCTTCTTAGGAGACTGGCTCGATCATAGAAACCACTGAGGTTTCCAGACCTGGAGATTGTATTATATTATATTTTAAATGTGACACTTAAATAGTTCTTGCTATGTGGCAGACACTTTTCTAAGTGCTTTTAAATATCGGCTCATTTAATCCTTTAAATATTAACTCATTTAATCTTTACAACAACCCTATGAGCTGGGAACTGCTATTGTCTGAATTTTATGGATGAGAAAACTAAGGTCCAGAGAGGTTAAGTGACTTGCTAAAGGTCACACAGCTAATAGCACACAGTATGGCTCCTGAATTCATGCTTTTAAACACTGCACTATGCTGTCTCTCTGGTTTAGCTAGTCTCCCAGGATTTCCTTTGGAGATTTCATGCCTGATTTTACAAAATATCTTCTGCAAGGTGTAACACCCTCTGTTGGGTGTTGGGTAATGTGTGTATCCCTCTGAAACTTCTGCGTGGCTCTTGGGATATCCACTGGCAGTGGTGTGTCCACAGGCTTCATCCCACAGAAGACATCAGAATCTGACTTTCTTTCTCTCCAGGGATCAAGGCACAAGGAAGCAAATTCTACCCTTGCAAATTTTAAGAAACAAAATTTCAAACACTATGCTATCTTCCTCATACAAAGTGCCCTGCCCCCACATAAGCAAGGACATTACCTTGGGATCCGTCACCAATCCAGGTGAGTTTGCAGGAAAGTCATCCTCACATTGGGAACAGGATCATGAATTTTTTAGATGGTTGGCTGGGGTCAGGAGAGCAGTTCAGAGCTGTAGGACGGATCTTCTGGTGAGGGTAGCAAACTGGTCTGGAGAGAAGCCCATGACCTTGGCCTCCTTACCCTGGAAGTTCACGGCCATGGCCCTGAATGTCTCAGAGTGCTATTCCAATCCTCTGACCTTCCACGTATCCCTCTGGCTATGCCCCAAATAACTTTCCCCAGTAAGAACTGGTTAGCAGAGAAGAAGGATTTACAGAAAGTTAGGGTGAACTTGGGTTTCTGCTCCCTGCACGAACTCTGACTTGGGTTGGAGGACCAGGCCTCATTGCTGTACAGAGAGATTTGTCTCTGCCTCTTCCTGCTCATAAATCCCAAGGCCTCTCTGCCTATTCCCTATCTCTAAAACGCTTCTCCTGGATCTTCTCCCCACAGGGCCCTGATGCTGCTAAGCTGTCTAGGACTGGTAGAAAGTAAATTCTACCAGTAAATTCTAAGAAATTAGCTGATAACATATGAGTTATGGTCTCTCGTCTATACATGGCATTTGCATTTTAATAGGGACACCAACACCAAAAAGTTTTAAAACTCAGCGGAGTGAACATCAAGGGGTAGAATGTCAAGCCCCTTGACATGTGAAAGATTGGGGGGCTGGTGTCTGAGTCTATTCCGGATGCTGCAACAAGATACCATAGACTGGGTGGCTTATAAACATGAGAAATTTATTCTTACAGTTCTGGAGTCTGGGAAGTCCATGATCAAGGCATGGCAGATTCGGTGTCTGGTGAGGGCCCGCTTTCTGGCTCATGGACGGCATCTTCTCACTATATCCTCACGTGGTGGAAGGAAGGTAGGCAGCTCTCTGAGGTCTCTTTTATAAAGGCACTAATCGGAGCCCGCATGACCTAATCCCCTCTCAAAGGCTCCACTCCTAATACCATCACCTTGGGAGTTAGATTTTCAACATATGTATTTCGGGGGGACACAAACATTCAGTCCATAGCAGTTGGTGTCCTGTGGATCTCACATTTTGTACATGCTTCTAAAACTGGCCCCAGTGTCAGTGTCAGGTCCACGGGCATCCTCAAATCCAGAATAAAAGCATTCACTTTGGAGCGACAGCTGTCTCTCCCTGAGCTTGTTCTTAGGATTCACCAAATTCTAGGACCCAGACCAGGGCATGCGAACTTGTTTGGTTTATCAGCAACTGGAGTGGAGTCCTTTTGCAAGTGGGGTATTTCCTCGGACGTCACTGGGCTGCTCAGCAAATCTCCGCAGTAGGTCTTTGCCGGGAAAACCTGAACAGAAGAGGAGGCTTGGTCTTCGAGGAAGAGGGCCCGTGTCCGGGCAGGCTGGGTGTGTCTGCTCCAGGCCGGCCTCTCATGGCTGCTGATGCTCTGGGTTAATGCACTTTTGACCCAAGAGGGGAAAAAGGGTGTAAACAGTGGTGCTATAGCAGTCGTCTGTGACAGCGTGGGACTTTTGGACTGGTGGGCTAGTGGCAGCCCGGCCCTCCCTCCTCGGCTACCCATCCCCCCCCCCCCCCCCCCCCCCCCCCCCCCCCCCCCCCCCCCCCCCCCACTTTCCACCCTACACCACTTCTCATGAAGACCAGCTGCCTAGGTGACACCTTTTGCTTCCAAAACTTTCTTTGTTTTTCCTCCTTGGTCCCTTTCTCAGAATATTCTTCCCTCTTTCCTCCCTCGATGCCAGACTGTTGGCATCCGTCTCCCTGTCTTGTGCAGGCTGCCATCTCTGGCTCACCATGGTTTCATAATTGCCTCTGGTTAAAGTTTAAATAGATGGGTTTCAGCCCAAGAGAAAAATGTAAACAAGACCTTTCTGCAGACTTTCAGAACTGCTGACTTCCAGAGCTTTTGAATCCTGTGCTAGGAAAATCATTCTGCTCCTCCCTAACCAAGGAACTGAGAAACGCTGCCGGGCTTTCAGAGCCGTGAGAGCCTCTCTGAGACCATTGAGAGGCTTTTAGAGGATCTGCACTTTTCCTTTTAACTCAATTAAGCCATCAGGATCCAGTTCCCCTTCTAGCATGTTTGTCTGGCGTATTGAGGTGAGAGAACAGTTTAGCAATCTTCGCGATCTGGCTTCTGAATAGGAAGGAAGGGAAGGGAATTGTCATTTCCCTGCTGGAATTTTTTCTTTTGAGGGGAGGAGGGTATTGCATTTGTTGCCCCAGGTTTTTAGGTTGATGGGGCTTGTCTAAGTCATGAGAATGGGCCCATTCCTGGCCACTGCAGAAGGAAGAGGGCAGCCCAGGTTCGAGTTGTGCGTTCAGGATATATCCCTTCATTTGCTGTGTGTGTGTGTTTTGGTTTTTTTTTTTCCAGAAGTAAGTGGGCCTTTTTTTTTTTTTTTTTTTGAGCCTTGATTAAGAATATTGATTTTCTATATTTTTCTGCTTTATGTACTTTGGGTACTTGGGATCTGGTGTCAGGATGGATTCAGCAATAATTTGGGATGTTTTAGTCAAGGATTTGATCGGATCTTTGCCTTCCCCTACTCAAGAACCTTCAATAATTCCGCATTTCAAGTTCAGACTCTTATTCAAAACCTGCTATGGTCTGCCCCCAACCCATCTTCGCCTTCCGCTATTCCAACCATACACTGGACTCCCGTGAACTTTTCTACCCAGCTCCTGTAACCTGTTCCCTTCCTCTGCCGTGTCCTGACCCCTGGGCCTCTTTCCCTGCTCTGCTCAGCATCTTCTCAGAACCCTCTCCCAGTGTTCAGTGAAACTTTCCTTGCCCTCTTGGCACAGCCAGAACCCACCCCTCCTTCCTGTAGTCCTCAGGTCCAAGACAATCCTCTTCAGGGTGACCCTTACATCATTGTCTGCTATTCAGCCTATGTTTATGCGTCAGCTTCCTACACCCCGTACTTAGCTCTTTGAGCACAGAATGCTTTATTCCGTTCTATTCTATATTGCCCAGCCTCAGGTGTGGCCCATCATCGTTGCTCAATAAATATCCAATCTTTATTTTTCAAACTCTCTGAAAAGTTGATGTCAACATTTTAAAAATAGCTCTCGGGAGGAATCAAGAGGAATGGAGAAGGGATTTTGGAGTCAGGCAGATTGGGGTTCAAATCTAAGCTCTGCTGAGTACCGGTATTAGGACTTCTTAAATCTCATCCTTTCTGAGGGTCACTTTCTTCGTCTGTAAAGTGAAGACAATAATGTCTCTTTTATGGGTTTTTGTGAGGATTAAAATGAGATCATGCCAGGAAAGAGCCTTGTGCAGTTCCATCTCATCCATACCCTCTCTTGATGCTAAAACATTTTAAATATTGAAACATTTTACTCTACGATATGAATCTTATTAGCCAATTTAAAAGATAAGTGCCACGTTTTTGCATTACTCACACAACCTTCTTTGCCATAACAGTTTCTTCTCCTTTGCGCTGCAAGTTTTTCAAAGGCTCATTTCGTAAGTAGGACTGGACTTATTTATTGGTCACTAGAAGAAATCCCAGGGGTAGGATGAGGAGGAGGCAGCCGCCCTGTTTGTCACTGAGGCACTTTCACACGGAGTCCACGAGGTGAGGTAGTCTCTTCACTTCCAATGTAAGCTTAAAGAGGAGAAGAGACACCTTTAGGTTACCCTTCTCTTTCCCCCTCCACCAAAAATCAGCCTCTATTTTCTCCATGGGTGGGAAGCAGTGGATTCGATTCGTCCACTGAACATTTATTTTCGAATGCCTACCATGTGCCAGGTGCTAAGATAAAGATGCATCAGCCAAGGTCCATGCCTTTAAAAGTTTTCAGTCTGGCCCAGGAGTTCAAGGCAGCAATGAGCTGTGATCGTGCCACTGTACTCCAGCCTGGGTGACAGAGTGGAACTTCATCTCTTAAAAAAATTTTTTTTCAATCTAATGGGCTTGTTAGGGGGTGGGGGAGATAAGCATCTAACTAAACAAGGACTGTGGGGGTTCAGCATGGGGGAGCAGTCAGCACGTGGGGAAGAGCTTCAGAGAGAGGTGGGACTGGAAGTATCAGCACATGGCTGTCAACAGACAGTTGCACAAAGCGCTTCAGGTAGAACCCCAGCTCTTGTTCCTTCCCCTCTTATCACGACACGTGGCCCAAAGCATCTGGCTCTACCATCTTGAACCTGCACAGCGGTCTTCTCCTTGGTCCAGGTGACGTAAGCGCTTCCTTGGAAGCAGTTGCCTGTATTAGTAGTGCTGGTTCTGATCAGTAACTGACATTAGAGACTCCGCTCCCGGCTGCTTTTGTGGCCAGGGCCAGAAAACGGCTGGAGCGGGGCGAGCTCCCTGCGGGAGAGTGGAAGCGTGGAGGCTGCGGGGTGTGCGGGGTGTGCGTGCTCGCGCATGCAGCTCTGCGTCTGTGTGTGTGAGTCTGAGCGCGTGTGGGCGTGTGTCCATTTGGATGGGCGGCTAGATGTTTGCATGTAGGTGTTGCCACAGAAAACAGAAGTGGATAGTCAGAAAACAAAGTGACAGCTCAGAACCTCGCAGACAAGCTGAAAGACTGCTCAGAGAAGGGGGAGGTT
>RJWJ010007595.1:0-56867 GCA_004363605.1 Indri indri | reverse complement strand
CATGTGCCACCATGCCCGGCTAGTTTTTTTTTTTTCTATATATATTTTTAGCTGTCCAATTAATTTCTTTCTATTTTTGGTAGAGACGGGGTCTCGTTCTTGCTCAGGCTGGTCTCGAACTCTTGAGCTCAGAACGATCCGCCCGCCTCGGCCTCCCAGAGTGCTAGGATTACAGGCGTGAGCCACCGCGCCCGGCCTGACAATATACTTTTGATACACAGTCAAGTGCTGTGATTGACATGTACAATCTTCCTTTCCTCTACCCTGTTTTTCATATTCATAAAAGATCCCAAAATGGTGACAGGTTATGGAGGATATGGGATAGAAAATACATAAGTAAATAAGAGAATCCAACAAATGTCATTTTATAAATGAAAATACTCTATACGAGTAGGTTCTTTCAAAAGCTAGGCAGAGTCCCAAGAAAACCTGGTGTACTGGACAGTCTCATATTTGTTGCTGAACCCTGGTCTCAATCCTGGCTCTCCTACCACTAAAGCCTGGCAGGCTGGGGTTAATTCCCTTCATCTGCAGATCACCACTTTTCTTCAGAGAGAGGAATAATGGCCTTCTTAGCTTCCCCACAGGAAGAATATACGAATTAGGTGGTATGAATAAAAATGTTTTGGGAAAAAAAGTACAAAGTGCTGTACAAATGCAGGAACCACAATTTTGGGAGAAATGGCACATGACCTTCCATCCTCAAAAAATCTTATTTTTCAAAACACATAGAGAAACACTGCTAAATCGACATTGTATGCTTTTATATGTAAGCTATCTTTCTCAATAAAAATAACTTAAAAGAAATAAGGCAACAGAGAAAGCTGAAAATATACTTTACCCTGAACTGTGATTTTTTACCTCTAGAGCTAAGTTTTCTTGAGCGGTTGTGGAGTAAAAATATTCACGGTCTGGAGTTAAAAATTCATCTGTTATATCCTCAGAAGACTCAGGTGAACAAGTTGATTGCATGGACTGATCCTATTAATAATACAGGAAATCACTTTTAAGTTGCTGTTCATTGTAACCAAATCCCTTTAGAGCTGGATGCGGAGTTAATAACAGGGTTATCTAAAATTACCCAGCAGTCAGGGAGCCACGCCGGGCTGGCTCTCCTTGCCTATTTGAGCACGTGCCTCTGCCTCCTTCCTGGGGGGAGAAGCGGCTGTGAACTGCCTGGATAAGTGTGAAGGAATGTTAGCTCTGAATCTCAGCATCCTCACTGGCAGAACAGGTGGGCATTAGGAGACCTTTCTAATCTAAAATTCTACTAATAAGTAACAAGAAAGGCCCTAGACAACTCTAGCTGGGGACTGAATTTAAACACCCTGATCTCTTAAGGTCACAGACATAGGCTGTGTGTTGGCATCTTCCTACAGAGGCTGAGGCTGCTCAGAACTCGGGTGTCCCTTGGATACTACAGTGAAAGGTAAGCAAAGGAGCATGACTTTAAAAATAGCAATGCAATCTCAATAAAAAAATAATATTAAATTATTTTAAAGTAACAGACTTATTTCTTCAGCTTCTCTGCTCCAACCTTTTTTTCCTGCTTATTTTGCTACTTCGGGCCCTGATTACCACATGGCCAGGCAACTGGCTCTTCTCTCCACCTTCAGTCATCTCTTTGCAGAGATTTGTGGCTTATATCCTTGGACACTGCTTTTGCCACACACTTCCCCTCCCTGTGCACGTACCAGCTGCTCCCCCTTAACTCTCATATAAAACTGAAATTTCTCAGGCAAGCCTGGCCTCCCCATACCTTCCCCACTTCCCTGACTAGACTGCGTCTCCAGCCCAGCCAGTGTGCTTCATGTGGCACATCCTTCTAGCCCTCACATGAAAGAAAGAATACACTGATCTTGTGAGTAGTTTGTATGCTATGATTAAATGCTATACGTCAAAAGACCTTACATTTTATCCTTATTGTATTCTTATATTGTGTCATTCTCAATTGCTATCTATATTCTTTAAATGATTGTGGCTCCATGTCAACGACAATAAAAAAAATTTTGGTTCTTTAATCTGGCTGGACTATGGCCCAGAATGTGTTAAACCCCTGAAGCAAGGCTGTAACCACAATGCAAATGAGAGGAAATGAATGGTGCCTGCTGAGGCTCAGTTGTCAGGCACAAACACATTCCTTCCACTGAGCTAGAGCTGAATTTGGGTCTTAGAGGATATTCCACGTGAAGGCACTCTCATCACAACCCTAGCCTTGCTTTTCCTACTCCAGTGTGACCTCGGTCACCTGCTGAGCTTAGTCTTGCCTACCCAACTAGACGGGAAGCTCAAGAACCAGAGCTGAATCTGACACTTGTGTGTGTTCTCCCCACACTCCAAGATGCACAAGACGTTGAGTTGAACTGACTCAAAAAAGTACCAGGCAAGGAGGAAAGACTACTTTATTCATGTCAATGACATGAGGACACATGCTCCAACCAGAAAGAACTACTACAGATATTATTTTGGTATCATAATACATAACGACAACTCGGTTCTACTTTATTAGATCCTAAGGTTCAACTTGGCTCTCAGGCCATATTACTTACACTGTAACATTTCTCAGTGAGCACAGATGCATCAGAACTTGCTTGAAAGGCTTCGCTATGCTCTGGTTGCTCATTTTCTCTGGGGGACAGGTGCCTGATACCTAAGGATTATAACACAATCAGGGCCAAAGTCACTGAGTGATACTCAGATAGCATGGAAGGGGCAAAAATGTGGTGTGAGAGGAGACATGCACACATATTCTGCCAAGCGTGGCCAAGTCCCAAATGTTAGGTTCAGTCCAGACAGTGGAAACTGTTTAGCCTGGCCCCCAAATGCAGCCTTGGATCATCTATCTTTTTGCCCACCCATTCAAGAATGATGCTTGACAAGGAACAGATTCTAAAATACCAAAAAAAAAAAAACCAAAAAAACGCAAGCCAATAATTTTCTGCCTAAAAGACAGTTTTAGATGTACTTTTCTTTGATTTATAAGCAGCTCTGAAATAATATCTCATACCCTGATTAAGCAAATTACCACCAAGTAGCCTTCAGTTCTAACCTGTAAATCTATAAACTGATGACAGTAAATGTTGTCTCTAGGTTCCTCTGGCATAGATTCTCCAGGAGCCAGTGGATTTATTTCCAGCTTAGAATACAATGCAAAGACATGGGCAGTGATTGCCCACCTCCACTCCCAGGTAAGGAAGGCTCAATTCCTTGCCATGTGAGACCCAGGGCCAGGGTCAGTGCATGTAGATTTTACTTCCTTTGGACAAAGGGGCCTGTTTCAGTAATAGAAAAACTCATCAATCTCTGGATTTGCCTGTGGGAAACACAGGGAGAAATACAAGGGGTATCCTGCTTTCCCCTAGAATTCAAGGCTCCCAGAAAGGTAAGAAAGGAGAGGGGACCAAGCAAAGGAAATATGCCAGAAAGTTACTTTGTTTTGAGAGCTGGTAACTCGAGAGAGCTCATCTATCCCGATTCTCCCAACTGAACTTACTGGTGAAGCTTGGAGGCCCAGGCTGTCTTCCACACTGGTCACTGTCACCATCACTGTTGTCCGTTTTGTCAAACTTGCCATTTCCTCCTGGGTCATCATCTTCCCTGCGATACTCTACAACTTGCTGCCAATCTATGTTCTCAGAGCCCCTAATGGGGGGCTGAAGCAGGGGATTAGGCTCATTTTCAGCCTCACTCTCTAAAGTCAAACTACTCTGATGATGCCAAGGAGGAACTGTGAGCTGCCCAGTAGCTGCTTTCTCTGCCATTTCTCTCACTTCCACTGGGCAGAAGAGAAATCAGTGTTTAAAACATCACTGTGAACATTAGAAACAAATGCTTTCACCTTAAAGAGATATGTAATACTATTATAGTTCATATTGTAACAATAACAGCAGCATCATCCTTAGCTTGTCCTGTTTGGTCTAAAGGGGAGGGTGGGGGAGAACTGATGACAGAGTGAGAGAAGGGAATTTCAGCTGGTTACCCCAAATAACAGCCTTTGTTGCTGAATTCTGGAGTGGAAGACAGCAGAAAACAGGCCCTTTTGCTGTGAAGATTTAACAAGAAAAATGACATCTGAAGTTCCCAGTCTACAATAGCAAATAGAAAGGATTGTATCTGAGTTTGTCTAGCCTTCCTAGACTACACTGAGCTCATATTTTGTGTTTGTGTACATATATGCATGTTTTCATTTCAAATTTTCTACATTTCTGATGTCACTTAGCACCAGTATTAAAAAAATAGACACTGTACCCTTTTAAGCTTACAAGATAAAACTGATACGAAGGATAATGCCACAGGAAATGAGAATGACACTGCATGCTCTCTACTTTAATAACGTTATATATCAAGTATCAATACAGTAGGTCCTTGAATAACATTATTTCATTAAACATCACTTCACTATAACATTGATGAAAAAAATCCATTCTCAGCTGTGGCAACTGTCCGTGTGGTGCTTGTGGTGCTTACACGTTCTCCCCAAGTCCGCATGGGTGTTTTCCGGGTACTCTGGTTTCCTCCCACATTCCAAAGATGTGCATGTTAGAACTGGTGTGTCTAAATTGTCCCAGTATGACCGAGTGTGCGTATGTGTGTGCGTGTGCCCTGCAATGGAACAGCATCCCATTCAGCGTTGGTTCCTGCCTTGGGCTCTGAGCTGCTGGCATAGGCTCTGGTCAACCTATCACCCTGAACTGGAATAAATGGGTAAATAATTATCTTACCTGTTTTTATTAATCTTTCATATGTTGTACAGATCACATTTGTTTATTTCAATGTTTAATGTTGGAAGTGTTTTGGTCTTTATTTAGAAGTTTGGTGATGTTTTGTGACCAGATAGATATATGCTGTAGAAACCAACATTCCTTCCTTCCTTTCTGAAACTTTCTTTTTTCTCCCCCTCCCCTCTCCCTTCCTTCTTGCTCTGTTGAGCAGGCTACAGTGCAGTGGCATTTTATTTATGTATTTATTCAGAGTCAGGGTCTCGCTCTGTTGCCCAGGCAGTGGCATGATCGTAGCTCACCGCAGCCTTGAACTCCTGGGCTCAAATGATGTTCCTGCCTCAGCTTCCCAAGTAGCTAGGACTATACCCGCACAGCACCATGCCCAGCTAATTTTTAAAATTTTTTTTAGAGATGGGGTCTCACTATGTTGTCCAGGCTGATCTTGAACTCCTGGCCTCAAGCAATCCTCCTGCCTCAGCCTCCCAAAGTGCTGCTATTACAGGCATGAGCCACTACACCCATGTCCATCCACAAATACACTTTAAATTTCATTTTGTCTAACAAAACCCATGACTTTATACTCACTTTTCCATTTTAAGTGTACCTCTCCATCATCTTTATTATTTCTTGACTTTGCATTATAGATTTCAGAAGACACAGATTCCACACTGATCCTAAATTGCGTAAGTATTTTCAGGAGGAGAACAGAGTAGACACAAATACATCAGTTTGCTCAGGTTCCTAACAGAACTCAAAGCCCACCAGCCCACCCAAAGGAAAGGTCCCCTACTCCTTCAGCCATTCCTGGAGTTGCACTGGCTCCTTCATACCACCAGACGGCGCCAGACTCCCCAGTTTTCAAACCGCAAGGATCCTTACCTGCTAGCCTCCTGGTGAGGGCTGGATGACCCAGGCGGTCCCTGCTGGTGGCTTGACACGGTGAAGAGTGCACTATTTAGCTGTGTGACTTTGGCTTGGGTGCTGAACTCTCTAGGTCTTTCTTGGCTAAGAAATGAAAGGACTGGGCTAGAAGATCTCTAAGGTTTTTTTCAGTTTCCAAGTTCAGATTTTATGTTCTAAAAATGCTTTTGGGAAATTTTCAAAGGTAGAAGAAACACACAATTGAAATGCAGTTTTGCCACACAGAATCCTGATCCCTGGGCTGCTGCAGAGCCTCCCCTCTCACAAATGCCACATACAGATGATGGTTCAGCTGGAGGTTTTTGCTCCTGGCTTTCCATCAGAATTCTCTGGTAACAGGCCCACCTGCCTATCAATAACAGCACAGTAACTAACATTTGTAAACATGGTCATGAGGCACCAGGGATCCTGAAGAACATTCAGAGACCTTCAGTCTAGTCTCACCGAGTTCTAGACCCTGACCTAATCCTAGGTTAGTTCTCTAATTTGGGCAAATGTCAATCTCTCTGGGCCAGGGTTTTCTCATCTGCAAAATAAGGGAGTCTTTTTTCCTGTAAATATCCCATGATTTGCTGGGAGCAGTGGAACATGCCTGTAGTCCCAGCTACTTGGGAGGCTGAGGCAGGAGGATTGCTTGAGCCCAGGAGGTCAAGGCCATCCTGGAGAACATAGCAAGACCCTGTCTCAAAAAAAAGGGGGGTTATAAATATTCCATGATTTATCATTTATTAAAGCAACTTCAAAAACGTGATCTGTGACATAGATATGCATTCCCTGTTATCTAGAATGCCCTACTCCCCAACTGGACCAAAAAACAGAGAAACTGTTGAATCTGAGAGGTCAGATCTGATCAGCTTCTTTAAAGAGTTTTTTGGCAACAGCTATCAAGAATCTTTAAAATGTTCAAAGGCTTTGACCTTGTAATTCTGCTTCTGGGAATCTATCTTAACATAATCCAAAATGCAAAAAAAAAAAGCCTCATTTATAAGTAACTGCAGCTCTGTTTATAACAGCATAAAGAATGAAACAACCTAAAATTGAATGATGGGTGAAATCCAACAATTTCAAAATAAGTTTACAGGGTTTTTTTTTTTTGTAAATAACATGGGATAATGCTCACATTCTAACATAAAGTGAAAAATCAGGACATAAATTGCCTACAGGTATAGTAATTGCCACTTTATTTTATTTTTTTTTTTTTTTGAGACAGAGTCTCACTCTCTTGCCTGGGGCGAGCGCCGTGGCGTCAGCCTAGCTCACAGCAACCTCAAACTCCTGGGCTCAAGCAATCCTACTGTCTCGGCCTCCTGAGTAGCTGGGACTACGGGCATGCGCCACCATACCCGGCTAATTTTTTCTATATATATTTTTAGCTGTCCAATTAATTTATTTCTATTTTTTTTTTTTGGTAGAGACGGGGTCTCGTTCTTGCTCAGGCTGGTCTCGAACTCCTGAGCTCAGAACGATCTGCCCGCCTCGGCCTCCCAGAGTGCTAGGATTACAGGCGTGAGCCACCGCGCCCGGCCTACCACTTTATTTTTTTAAAGCATGCAAAAAGACTAGGTGGATAGCTAGGAAAACAAACTTCTCTTTTTCGTTTTTGTTCTTTTGCAGAAATAGGGTGAAGGTGAGCAGTGGAGGCCACAACTATCGGTTTTCTTTGTCATCTAATGGCTGTAATGTCACCCCATCTGCTTCTATCAGCAGTGTGAGTGCTAAACCCTCTGATGCCAGTTAGATGATCCTTCACACTTCCCTTCATAAGGGTAAAAAATAAACTGATCTAACATGTCTGGCATTTTCCTTCATTCTTCTTTATGTACTTTTTTTTTTTTCCTAAGAGACAGGGTCTTCCTGTGCTGCCCAGGCTAGAGTGCAGTGATGCAATCATAGCTCACTGTAAGCTTGAACTCCTGGGCTCAAGCAATCCTCTTGCCTCAGCTTCCTAAGTAGCTGGGACTACAAACATGCCAACACACCTGGCTAATTTTTAAAACTTTTTGTAGAGGTGGGGTCTTGCTATGTTGCCCAGGCTGGTCTTGAACTCCTGGTCTCATGCATTCCTTCCACTTATGCCTCCAAGTGCTGGGATTACAGGCATGAGCCACTGCACCAGGCCTCCCTTATATACCTACTTATCAACATGAAAGGAACAGCAAAACTCTAGTCATTAGTCTCAGTCACCACTAAGGGGAGGAATAATAAGTTATTTTTTTTTCCCAGGAAAACTGACTTCAAAACTGTGGACTAGTGCTCTCATTTATCTACAGAAAAGAAAAACCAAAACTGATGTACTAGTTTATGCTGAAAAACATTTATCGCCCCTTTAAAAACTCCCCCTATACAAAACAAAATTTGTTTTACATAAGTTCTTTAAAACTCAGTGTTCCAGGTGTGGTGACCTATAATCCTAGCACTTTGGGAAGCTGAGGAGGGAGGATGGCTTCAGGCAAGAAGTTCAAGACCAGCCTGATCAACAGAGCAAGACCCTTGTCTCTACAAAAAATACAAAAAGTAGCCAGGTGTGGTGGCGGTACAAGCTTGTAGTCCCAACTACTTAAGAGGCTGAGGCAGGAGGATCACCTGAGCCCAGGAGTTTGAGATTGCAGTGCGCTATATCACACCACTGTACTGTAGCCTGGACAACAGAGTAAGACCACGTCTCAAAAAAACAAATAAACAAAAAAACCTCAGTGTACATATATACTCTCCTCCCAGTGATCTGTGCTAAAGCTAATTCATTTCATTGATCTGGCTGGAAATGAGATACCCCAGAGCAACACTGATATTGTCCAACTTCCCCTCTAGAGTCAGTGATGCTTACTTTAAACAGCACTGGTTTCCAATTAATTTGGTTTCTGGAACACTGGTAAATGGAACAGCAGGCATTTCTTTTTATATTAATAGAAACACTATCTGGGCACTTTTGGAAAGGCATGATGCTTTGCTCTTGATAACTGGTGAGTTCTGTCTGATTAACCTGACAGCCACTTGGCTTTTGGTGTCTCCTCCAAGTTCCTGTCCCACTGCTCTTCCCACTCACTCAGCCAGAGAAGCTGCCATAAAGTCTGCTTCTGCATTGCTCTTCATCACGCACAGTCCCTTTGTCACTCGACATATGAAGACCATTAAGTGACTTCAGGGTCACACAAGAGTCTAAAGGCACAGTGACACAAAAAAATAACAAAACGCTGACCTACCTACTGGTATTTTGGTTCCTGCTTCTTTCCAAACTATCCTTGGCTCCTTGAGCAGGCTGAAATTGTTTACCTGTATTCTGTTTTCCAGGGCCACAAACAGTCAGCAGCTTAAAAAGCAATAAACATGTTTCAGTGCTTTGATGAGAGAATTCCTCTTCTCTTTACCCTTTTTTTTTTATTGAAAATACCTTCAAGTATCTTTACTCTTACATTCTTATTTTCAAAGCCATTCTTATTAAACGTGTAGAGATAAGCAGACGTACCCAGACAATTTCCCTTTGCATGTTTCATATCTAGTAACCCATCTCTTACCTGGAGGCCTTTACCTAGAAATGCTGGCCCCCAATAACCTCATCCAGACAGGATTCAAGTGGAAAATGAGCAGACAACATAGAAATTAAAAGGCCAAACACTTTCTTAAGAACTTTCCGTCTACATTAATAGGAAGGCAGCAGATCTTTGTGGCAGGAGCTTTGGGCCTTGGGTTCTAGTCTCAGCTGTACTCGGACTAACTTAAGAGAATCTTGCACTTCAGTTTCTTTATCCATAAAGCAGGGACAAAAATACCTACCAGTAGCGACGCTATGAAAATAAAACAAAGACTACAATACTTTGGAAATAGCAAAAGTAAAATAAATGAAATTCTATGTGCTTTATTCAAAGGAAAGACTTTTGGGATCTACTTATCCCAATTTACCATAATTTTAACAAACTTAGTTAATTATATTTCCCAGCCTACAGCAAATTAAAGCAACAAATATAGGGTTTGGAAATGGCAGAAAGATGTGCAAAAGTGAGAGGAGGCATAAAAAATTATCATGAGCTCACTGAAGTATGAGCTCCATAGGCCTTTGTATGGGCAAACACTCCTCAGTAGGGGCGGAAGACAGCTCTGTATGACGGAGCCTCAAAATAACAGATGTTCAGAAAAATGTCACTGTCACCAAGGAAAGGTTAGAATATATTTAGAATACAATCAAAATAGATTTTAGAATAACAGGAAGTTTGTAATGTTTTCATATAATTAAAATTTTAAGAACTAGGAAATTAAAGGAATGAATTTCAATTGTCTGAAAAATTCACTTAGATGGAGATGCTTTATTCCCTGATGATGTTAGAAAAAGAGGGTGAACTTTTAAAAGAAAAAATAAGTATGGTATAATTGTTTTATACATAGTCACATGTACCAGTAGATGGTCTCCAGTGATGTCTGCCATCAATTCCTTCCCTCCTGTCTACCCTGTCAGGCCTCCTACAGGAGCTGGAGTCTATTTTCCTCCCCTTGAATCTGGGCTAGCCTTGTGACTTTCTTTGACCAACAGAAGGCAGTGGAAATGACACAGTCCTAGGGCTGGGACTAGCTTTTAAGAGGCCTGGTGGTTTTAGCTTTCACTTGGAAAGCCAGCTGCCATGCAGTTGAGAAGCTTGGGTGAAGCTTTAACGAATGATGAGAAGCCAAGTGTAGAGAGAGAGGCCACTTGGAGCTCAAGGCACCAGACATCAAAGTGGAGGCTTCTTGGACCTTCTTGCCCAGCCTAACCTCCAGCTGAATGTAATAAAGTGAGTGACCCCTGCCAAGGCCACATGGAACATGGAAAAGAAGAACCACTCAGCTGAACCCTGTTAAATTCCTGACCCACAGAATTGCAAGAAATAATAAATCATTGTTATTTTAAACCTCTAAGTTTGGGGCTTTTTTCTTCTGTTGTTACACAGCAATAGATAACCAACACATAATATACGAAAGTTATTTCTAATAGTTTTCTAGCAAACTCTAATTTTCAATAGAAACAGAAATATTAGGATATAAGTAAATTCCTCAAGCCTTCTCTTTATATGAAAGCAAATGCCAATGCTTTTCCAAATGTTCTAAGTGAGGACTGAAGCCTCACTAAAATTCAGTATGGTATGATGAAAGAACACTAGACCATGAGTCAGGAGACCTGCCTCTCACCAGCTTGGACCTCGATGGTAGCGTAGCAAGTTTGGGGGCAAGGGCAGAGCTGTCTGCCCTGTACAAGCAATGAGAGGGTGCTTGTAGGTGGATAATTTTAAACCGGTAATGAAACCCACTAAAAGTTGGCCTGCTTTTTATCACCATGGGCCAGCAATTCTAAACAATTTCGGTAATAAAATCCTCCTTCCAATGGAGTAGACCTCTTCTACCCTACCCCTATCTTGGACCTTGTGAAGTTTAAGTCATCAAGCTTGAGCTTCACACTCTGTTAGATGACAGGGTTGACCCATGTCTAAGGGATCTTCAGCTCTAAAATTCTATGATTCAAGAGGCAGCCAGCTCTCTATGTGTGAACTTGTTCAAATTCATTCATTCGTTCATTCCCTCATTCCTTCAATGACCATTTATCAAGTTCTTTCTACTTTCTCTCTTGTTAGGTGCCATGCTAGGTGCCAGGACATGGAATGAGTAAGGCTGGGCCCTGTCCTTAAGGAGTTCACAGGGGAGGCCCTCTGAAACCTCCACAAGCCTCAAGCTGTACCTCCCAGCCAGCTCCCATGGTGTCTGCTCACTTCCTCTAAGGTGTGTTCTTTAGCCACCAGGTCCCTCGGTCCCCTACTAGTGTTTGAGCTACTTACAGGCAGAGCTTATAACTTATTCATCATCATATCCCAGGGACTAACAGAGCCTCTGCCTTTATAGATGTTCATTAAGTGAATGAATGAACCAATAAGCAACTTAGAATGGGATATAAGGTATCCTCCAAAGCTATCTTCTAAGTTGAACCACGTGAAATTGCCAATACTTGTTTTAACCTATAAAACAGCACAGTGGAGGAGGAAGAGGCAGAGGAAGGTGTGGGAACCCACATGAAGAACCAGAGAGAGAAAGAACTAAGAGGAAATGCAGACTTCGTGTGCTTGATTGAGATCAAGGAAGGTTAAAATCCAGCCTAAAGTAAACACATTGGAGAGAGAATCTTCACAGAGAGCAATCCGGGCTGTCAAGAGATGTGTGGAAAATCCAAAGGAGGACATTGTGTCCATCAAGAAAATAAGAACCAGAAGTCATCAGGACAGTAAAGCTATTTAGCCAAGAAATTTAAGTGGGAAAAAAATATAATAAAATTAGTTTTGTGATTAAAAAAACACAGCAATTTCTTATGGTTCAATCTGATACATATGAAATTACAGAGAAGAACATGGGCTGTGTGTTGGGTCTGCAGTATGAGGTAGAGTGTCTACCTTGGAATTCCATCCTAGAGGACTTATTTTCCAAAGCCAAGAGGACTTTGCTTCAAGCTGGTCGCATTTATATGTCAGTCCCTGCAGCCAGGTCGGGGCAACGCTGAACCTGGCTTTCGGGTCCTGCTTGGGCTGCCCCTCCCTCCCACTTAGGTTACCTGATGGGCCGTCTCTGACTGCTCCCCTGTGTTTTCTTCGGAGACTTGGATGAAAGGTTTCCAGTCACAACCGCTTTTTTTCCTAGACCTTGTGCCAAAAAATCCTCCTTGAAAGTCTTTCACTGTTCTTGGAAACCTTTCTAGGGGTGGGCAATTGCCTCTTTTACCTGGCTGTGGGCCCCCCGACTGCTGCATGACAGGAGGACTATAACTCAAAGCTGGAGGACCCACAGCTGAAGGCAAGTTGTAGACATTTGCAAACTCTCTTGAAGTAGCCCACAAAGACCTGTGCTCTTCCTGCTCCTTCTGTATCGTCTCAAGCTTATCTATCTTCTGTTGGGCATTTCTCAGCAAATTGGCATTCTGGTGCATTAATGTCTGTGCAATCTTTAGATTGAGCACACACTTACTGATGTACTCCTCAGTCATGGACCTGTTGCTCACATTGCCCTTGGCCTCTCTGGTTGGTTCACGCAGGCTGAGTGAACCAAGCGAAACATTTTGCCAGTCCCAGTCCTCGAAGAAGAGCACTGTGTCAGCTTCTGAAGAGCTCTCACCCTCATCACAAAAACAGCAGGCCTCTCTCTCCATCTTATCCAACTCTTCTTCCATGGATTTCAGTTCATCTACCTGGTTTGGTCTATTCCCCTCAAGAGATGAAGCAGCTCCTGAAGGCTCTTCGTCTTTGTCATCTTCCGAGTTCAGACAGCCTAAGTAGATTTCATTGATTTCGAAGCTGCAGAGACTTGCCTGACCTAGGCTGGGGCTGCTGGCCTCTTCTGCCACAAACGGATCAGAAGGAGCGTCTTGATTCTGAGTCTCCTTGGCAGTCAGACTGGGACCCGGGGCCTGAGGATCTGGTGCTCTTTTCTCAGTGGGAGAAAAGTGACTCCTTGGTGAATGCGGTTGACTGCCTGTTCAAAAGAATAGCAGCACGCAACTGATTAAAGTGATCACATTCGCAACTAAGCAGCCTTGGCTTGTTCAAGAGGACAAGAATGCACAAAATAGCTTTTATTTTCCCACTCCCTTCCCAGTTGTAGAAGACTACTGGATACATTCACAAAGAGCGGGGAAGGTATTTCTAATCTAGGTGAAAGTTCCCATTTTGATATTGGATGAAGGAGAAATTTCTGGGGGGGAGTCAAACCCTGGGGGAAACATTCTAAACTTCATTTATAGGGTGTTCATACATGTATAACTGTCAGGACATGCAAATTACAGGCCCCTGAATCTTAAGGACCACATTCGTAGCTTTCTTGACACACACAAGAGTTTGACTATTTATGTCAGTTACAGTTATGCTCTTAGTGAGCATCTGATAAAAGTAGCTGAGATATTGCCCAAGAAGCCATTGCATCAAGGGAGGGATAAATAATTCAAAAAATAGTACCAGGACTGACCACCCACCACCCCTGGTCGATAACTGTATAGCTTGCAGAGAATGGGATAAAGAAGCCACAGTGATGAGAGCTTGAGGAGCTACTCTGGAGGCCTCTGGCCCTGTCAAAAGGAGAGTAACAGGGAATGGTCATTTGGCTGGAATTGGAAGGCTTGAGTTCCAGCTCTGCAACAATCTCACTGTGATCCTGACCAGGTCACAACCTCTCTGAACCTTAGTTTTTCTCATCTGTAATATGAGGGCATTAAGACTGATGATTCCAAGGTCCTTTCTAGCTCTAAATTCTAACGTTTTCAAATGTACTAAAAAGCAGTAAAAGCTGGGTATTCTGCCTGTAACCTCAGCTACTCAGGAGGCTGAGGCAGGAGGAATGCTTAGCCCAGAAGGTCAAGACCAGCCTGGGCAACATGGTGAGACCCTGTCTCGAGGAAAATCAAAACAGTAGAAAAAAGGTTGGAAGGAAAGACCAAAATGTTAACAAATTTTTTCTAAGTGGCAGAATTAAAATGGTTAATTTTTTTATTCGTCCTCTTTCAAATTTTCTATAACAAGCAGATAGTAGTTTTCAATTTAAAAATAATTTTTATTTGTGAAGGAATTAGAGAATTAGAGAAATTCTTAAGAGGCAGGGAGTGGTGGCTCATGCCTGCCTAGCACTCTGGGAGGCTGAGGCAGGAGGATCGCTTGAGCCCAGGAGTTTGAGGTTGCTGTGAGCTAGGCTGATGCCACAGCACTCTAGCCCAGGTAACAGAGTGAGACTCTGTCTCAATAAAAAAAAAGATAAATTCTTAAGAGTAATTATGCTAGAAATAAACTCATTGTTACTACTTAGTTCGGGATCCATGCCAGGTATACATGGAGCCCAAAAAGTTTAACTTCATTACTTTAAGGATCTTGATTTTTCTCTAACACATCCATCTTTTCCCAGCATAAAGTTATATGTACAGCTTGCAGCAGGTGATTAGTTACAGCTTATGTCACTCTCAGAACACAACTGTGTCAAAGTGATGCTTAACCTGTGAGTTAAGGCCATACCTGTTTCCTTTAGCTCTTTGATTTCCAAGTCAGGGGTCTCTTTCGGATGTTCTGAAGTCAGTCCCAGACAGACATTGACATCAGGATGGAGTTCATATCTCTGCACCCTGGAGCTCTCAGTTGGCTGAGTCCTCTGGGCTCCAATAAAATCCTGTAACACAGGAAATATTGTCAAAGACATATTCACAGTCATCTGAATGTCAGTGGGGTTTTAGAAACCAACTGAGGTATCAGATAAACTCCCTCTTACTCCTATTGGGTAGGCTAACTGTAGTCCTAATTAGTTAGCTAAGATATTGTTATTATCAATACCTTGAAAGCAATAATAATAGCTACCATTCACTGAATCTCTACTACGTGTCTGCAGTATACCCCTAGTATGTGTTGAACCTTCCCTCCTCCCTTCCTCAATTCCCCGCCGCTCTCACCAAGTTAAGCAGTTAGGCTTTTCTCAGGTACGCAGAAAGGGTATAATAAAATAAGGGTTTCCAAAATTTCTTTTATTTCTTTTTGAGACAGAGTCTTGCTCTATTGCCTGGGCTAGAGTACTGTGGCGTTGGCCTAGCCCACAGCAACCTCGAACTCCTGGGCTCAGGCAATCCTACTGCCTCAGCCTCCCCAGTAGCTGGGACTACAGGCATGCGCCACCATGCCCGGCTAATTTTTTTTTATATATATTTTTAGTTATCCAGCCAATTTCTTTCTATTTTTAGTAGAGACGGGGTCTCACTCTTGCTCAGGCTGGTCTTGAACTCCTGACCTTGAGTGATCCTCCCACCTCGGCCTCCCACAGTACTAGGATTACAGGTGTGAGCCACTGTGCCCAGCCAATTTCCAAAATTTCTTGTCTACCCTGTCAGGCTACAGACACCTGGTCTCTAGCTTCGTCTTGGTTTCTTACTCGCTACTCTCCCGAGATGGGTAGATAGAAATAAAATCCCAACAACTTCAGGGCTTGCCTTTAAGTCATTCTTCAGAATATACCGGATATCTTGAAGGTTCATAGTTCGGTCTTTCTGCTTGACCTGGAGGCCTGACTTAACAATATCATAGTAAGGTTTCGGAAGCCTGACATCGGCTTCTAAATAATTTCCCAAGACTATAGCTTCTTTAATAACTGAGCCGTCTAAGCCATTCCAGGGTATGTTGTCTGTAAGGAAAAAGTCATAGGAAGGAGTAACATTAAGAAATCAGGGGGTAGATGGGGAAAAAAAATGAAATGAGATGAAGCTGGGCAACCTTAGTCAAGTCACTCAACCCCTGTAAACATTGATTTCTCTCTGTAGAAAAACTACCTGGAAGCTGAATTACAAACAAGAAGCTACTTTACCCATTTACCAAGGAAATCCCTGCCACAAAGATAGGAAATAGTGTCAGTGTCATGTACAGACAGGCTCCTTGCTGGCAGACCTGGGGGCCAGAAGGGAGTATTTCGTGGCATTAGGCCAGGTAGCGGAATGCATTCATTTCATAGAAGGAGTGGTTTTGCCTCTGGGACTGTAAACACTGTGAAAGAAAGCTGACTCACTCAATGAATGTGGTTCTACTGCGCGCGCGTGCGTGCGTGTGTTTCTTACTCTTGAAGGATTCCGTCTTCAGATGTGACCACTTTCTTCACATTAGAGTCCTGTGGTTTGGAAGGACATCCATTTCTTTCAAGTGACACTGTTTACCCTGACACTGTTCCAACCTCTATTGGACCCTGGGTGTGTTTAATTTCATAGTTTACTTCTCAGAGACCAGCCTTTTCCGTTCATTTAAAAGTCCCTAACGGGGACCTCACAGAGAGCCTAAGTATTCACAATATTCAGTACAAAAACTTTGCTTGGATTTAATGCATTATCACAGACATACAGATGAGTGGGCCTTGCTGAGTCTTAAAGAATAGTTACAAGAGAAAGATTTCTGGGAGATCACCTTATATCTTCCATAAGCATAAAACTAAGCAACTTCGGGGGGAAAAAATACAACCTAACAATAGGGACTCTGGTCAAACATTAACAATCTTGATCTACCTGTTAAAATCTCCTGTATCATCACAGAAAAGCTGTAGATGTCCGACTTCACTGCGGCTGCCTTCTGTAAGATCACTTCCGGTGCAGCCCAGTTGTACAGCTGGGCAGGGAGGGGTACTCGGGTCAGGTCCCTGTGTACACCCCCGTCCCGGCTACAGAAGAAAACACACAAAACTCCACACATTAGGAGTGTTTTATTGTCAGAGATACATTCTGAGAACCTAGCATGCTTGGCTCGCCAAGCTTGGGGGCAATTCTTCAAGAGAAACACCCTTCTCAGGCTTGTCTAAGGCCCTAGAAGAGGACAAGTCACTTATAACCAGGATTTTACATCCTTTCTCTCCTGCTTCCTCTCACCTTGTGCTCTTACAATCCCTTCTTCCTCCTCTGTTAAAGCTAGCTGGGGGTGGGGAACTTCTTTTCTGGTTCTTACTCTAGAACAGTTACTTTTCTGGGCTTCAGCTTGGACATCATTAAAATTACATTTGGCTGTAGCTATGTGACACCATTTACAAGGTCAGTTCCAGCTCTAAAGATTCCATTAAGAAGGAGCTGAAGGGTAGGAGAAACTGCTGTGTCACTTTTACTCCAAGAGATGGAACACTACCCTTGACAATGACATTGAACAAACAGACACGCCCAAGTAGAGTGTTACCAAAAATAAATGCGGAATTAAAGGCTATTTTGGGTTCTTGGATAATCAACTCATGTCCATCAGCTTTCAAAGAGGGGTACACAGTTACGGCTGCAACGGCTTGCTGACTGACATTCCTGCCTGAAGTGCCATTCTGAGGTCAAGAAGCCCATATGAGAATTCACACCTTCCTACCATACCCAGTCCCTCTGAGTTCCCAGCGGCACTCACAGACCCTGATTACCTCCTACCCTCTCACTTGGCTAGCTGTTCACCCCTGCTCCTCTGTGTATTTCACTTTTTTCCCCCTTTTTTTTTTTTTTGGACAGAGTCTCACTCTGTTGCCTGGGCTAGAGTGCCATGGCGTCAGCCTAGCTCACAGCAACCTCAAACTCCTGGGCTCAAGCAATCTTTCTGCTTCAGCCTCCCAAGTAGGTGGGACTACAGGCATGCACCACTATGCCCAGCTAATTTTTTCTATATATTTTTAGTTGTTCAGCTAATTTCTTTCTATTTTTTTAGTAGAGACGGGGTCTCACTCTTGCTCAGGCTGGTCTCGAACTCCTGAACTCGAACGATCCACCCACCTCGGCCTCCCAGGGTGCTAGGATTACAGACGTGAGCCACCGCGCCTGGCCCACTTTTTTCCCTTCTATTTTGGTTCCTTGGTCACCACCAGGCCCATCCCATGGCCTCCTAGTTGATCTTCCTGCCCTCAATTTTCAATCCAGCCTGCCCCTATAGCCGGGAGGCATTCTCTTCCACCTAGTTCTAGCCCCAACTCTACCTCTAACCAACCAATTGGGTAACTTCGCGTGATCCCTTCACCCCTCTGGGCCTCAGTTTCCTCATCTATAAGAGTACAGGGTTGGGCTGGGCCATCTCCAAAGCGGCATTTCCCTCTAAGATTCACACTGCGACTGGAGAGCAAAACTAGAGGAAGAAACTGTTATGCCTCCATGGCAACAGCAGATGGCGCTCAATCCCTGAGAAATAACTTGGATTCTGTCGCAGCCTTCCTAAAAAGCCTCTGATGTTATCAACAGCAAAAACCCCCAAACCCCTTAGCTTTCACTGCTCCTGAACACATAGCCAAAGTGGTCAACCGTGCTCTGAACCATCTCAAGTTTTTCCTTCAGCTAGACTCATCCAATCATTTAAGAAACATTTTACTGAGCACATACCACGTGGCAGGCCCTGAGCCGGTGATGAACTCGCTATCAAGTAGGGCAACACACTTGCATAGAAATGACTGAGGTGCACTGGAGGAATACACGTGAGAGGAATACGCAAAGTGCCTCATGGATGAGGGCATTAGTGGTAGGAGACTGTGTCTGAAGTGAGTTTAAAAGACTAAAGAGTGCTGGGTGCAGGGGCTCACGCCTGTAATCCCAGCACTTTGGGAGGCCGAGGCAGGAGGACTGATTGAGGCCAGGAGTTTGAGACTACTTTGGACAACATAGTGAGTCCCCATCTGTATAAAAAATAAAAGTATCAGCCAGGTGCAGGGGTGCATCCCCCTATAGTCCCAGCTACTTGGGAGGCTGAAGGAGGATCGCTTGAGCCCATGGGTCTGAGGCTTCAGTGAGTCATGATGATGCCACTTCACTCCAGCCTGGGCAACAGAGTGAGAGCCTATCTCTTTCAAAAAAAAAAAAAAAAGACCAGAGAGGCATGTACCAGGTATTCCAGACATAGGGAGCAGCTGTGTGAAAAGGCACGGACTGAAAGTGGCTTCAGAAGGGCGTGAGGGCAATCATCAGGGTGCCTCTGTGGGTGGAGACCCCACCTGAGAAGGCTTTCACTCCCTGCAAAGGTGCCTTGACTTAACCTTGTAGGCAATGAGGAGCCCCTGAAAGGTTTTAACTCACATTGAGAATGGAACAGCTCAAGTGGCCTCTGCTTGTTCCCAAGTAGAAACCTGCAGCAGTTCATCACACCCTAATGGCTGCCCTGCTCTCTCCTGCCGGAGCACAGCAGCCCCTTCTACAGACACAGGAGCCAGAAGGTTCTTATCATGTTAACCTATAAATCATGCACGACACCATAATGCTCAAGAAAACCTCTTTCAGAGCATCCCAGTGTTCTCAGGATGAAATTCAAACACCTCACCAGGGCCCACGAAGCCGAGCATGATCTGGCCCCTGCCCTCCTCTCTAGGCAGAGGGATGAGAGGCACTCAAGGTCTGGGGAGGTGACTCTTTCAGTCTCATTCATTCAAAAAACATGCTGGCCAGGTGCAGTGGCTCACACCTATAATCCTGGCACTTTGGGAGGCTCAGGCGGGAAGATTGCTTGAGGCCAAGAGTTCAAGACCAGCCTGACCAAGAGCAAGGCCTCGTCTCTACAAAATATAGAAAAATTAGCTGGACACGGTGACATGTATCTGTAGTCCCAGCTACTAGGGAGGCTGAGGCAGGAGGATAGCTTGAGGCCAGGAGTTTGAGGTTGCAGTGAGCTATTATGATGCCACTGCACTCTAGTCTGGGTGACAGAGTGAGACACTGACAAATATACTGAGTGTCCACTGTGTGAAGGCCTGTGCTAGGCATTTGAGAAGGAGCAGTGACTAAAACAGAAATCCCTGCCTTCATGGAGCTTTTCATCTAGCAAGAGAAATGAATTACGAAGTGTGTGAGAAACAAAGGACTGCAAGAGACTCAGAAACAAAGCTGGGGTGGCAGCAGGGGCAGGGTAAAAGTAGGTAGGGGGTTCTAAGCCAGGGATCTGCCCAGTGGCTGAGGCCTCACAGAAGAGCAGCATCAACACTGGGCAAAGGCTCAGAGATGAGGATGGCAGCAAGCAAGTGCAGGGGAGATCCTCTGCCTCTCAGAGCTTGGGGGTGAGAAGTGGGGGTCAGTTTCCAACTCTCAGAGGGACTTTGACTTCAGCCAAACAGAAAATTAAGCCCACCCACCAACCCTTGAATGAGGACATTGTTTTTCACTGCCTCTCACTGTGCTTAGCCCCTTAATTAAGGGCAAGGCATGCCCTTCACGTCCACCAGCCCAGTGCCTGGCCTGGACATAGAGGGTGTGACAGGCCATCAGGTTCATCAGCACCCATCACATTCTCTCTCCTTCCAAGATGCACAGCTAAGGCACGTTTCTCAGCCTCCTATAGTCAGAAGGTGATTGGGCTCTGGCCGTTGCAAAGTGGGAAGCAATGATATTACCCACTTTGGGCTGGCCCCAAACCCCACCGCGTCCCCTCCATGCTCTCTCTCTTGCTCACTGACCAGCAACACGAAGAATGTAGTGGGGGACGGAGGCCCAGAGGTTGGCAGAGCCACAGATGGGAGAGACATGCAACCCTGCCCCTCTCCAGCACACATACTAGATTGCAATGTGAGTGAGAATTACTCATTGTGTTAAGCCACTGAAAATTTTGGAGTGGACAACTACAGCATTTATTCACATTGGCTAATATGAGCTATTACTTGGTAAATGTTTATTAAAATGTCCTAAATAGAAGTAAATTCCCCAAAGTCCCTCCAGCCTTGGCAAACAGAGTAAGGCATTTGGGAAACCTCTTCATTCACTGATGGGGAGTTCAGCTCACCAGTGAGGAGTCCCACCCAGATCAGATTCTGTCTCTACAGCTAACACCCTCAGGGACCTTCTTCAGGAGAAAGTCATGCAACAGGTTGTACCCACCTTTCCATCATGTACTCCAGGTTGGTCAGCCTCGCTTCCCCGGGGGAGACGATGTGGACAGCGTAAGAGCTGAGGGAGCGATGGATAAACCCCCGAGAATGCAGGTATCTCAGGGCATCAGAGATCTGGAGCAGTAGGTGCACAATCACCTCCATGTGTAGTATCGGGAACTGGGACCGCTGCAAGCAAGAGACAAAACACCAGGAACAAAAGGGACCACGCCTCTGACACTGTATTTCCAAAGTCTTTCCATTTGATCCTCACAGGTACCTAGGATCCCCATTTTACAGATGGGGAACCTGAAGCTCGTTGAGGCTAAGGGACTGGCCTAAGGTCCCACTGACCCTGGCCCCCTGGCTCCAAACCTAGACTCCTTTCCTCAGTTGAGCTGCTTCATACATCAAATAATGAAGAGAAAGTTCTCAAAGCCTGGTATGTGGATCCGGGGGTTGCCGGGGGAAAACTGCCAGGAGAGGTTTCCCCCACGACTGGTAGTAAACATGCCTGTCCCCTCCCTGTCCAAGCCCATGCTGCTGGGAGAATCTGGAAGCTCAAAAGACCCTACAGATGCAGATACCAACCCAGTCCCTTCCCCCAATCAGATAAACTAGAAAGTTCATTCTAAGAGGACAGAAATTCATACACATCAGTGTACCCTGCTGACTAAAGTCATAATGGGTCTCTCCCCAAGAGAAATGTCATTTTAAGGTAATGTCCTCACCCAAGGAAAAAAGGAAAAGAAATACTAATAGGAGGTCCTCAGGCAGGAGGAATGGCAAATCATTTGGGGCAAGGGCCCTCCATGGAAGGTCTTGGGAACAAAGTCATGGAGAAAAAAATCAAATCCTCCAGGAGCTCTCTGTAGCCATAACTCAGCCCAAAGCACACTTCTCAGGGAATCTGTTGGCCGTGGAAGATGTCCTCCAACCCCAAAGAAATTTGAGAGAGGGGGGAATGGCATAGGCCTCTATGTAAACAAAACAGGATAGTGCACAAGCGAAAACACAGAAAAATAAAGCCAGGGGCTGCTGAATTACAGTTAGCTAGAAATGTGTCTGTGTGTTTTCTGGGTCTGTTGCACTCACAGATGTGTGATAAAGAAGTAGGACTGACAAAAATGAAATCATTGTAATTCCGAGCATGCACTTATCAGCCTTAAATGGCATGTTATGTGGCCTGCGTAAAGTAAAAGAATTAAGAGATTTATTTTCCATGCACGCACGAATGGGATCTCTGCAGCTGGGGCAGGGGAGGGGGGAAGAAGCGGGAGGGCAGCTAGGGGAAAAGCCACGAAAACAGCTGTTTACTCGTTCATGGAGGATGCTGAACAGTGTGCCCACGGTGATGCGCTCGTACACGAGGCGGGTTTGCTCCAGGTCCTGAGACAGGCACACAGCCATCAGCTGCAGCAGGTGTGGGTGCCGCAGCTTGCTGCAAAAGAGAAGAAGCTTCACGTGGCAGAGGGGGAAGGAGGACATGATGAAAAAATGGGTCTTGCCCTTTCTCTAGGCCCTGTGAACACATTCTAAACAAATACCATTTGTATACAACATTTTTCTAAGAAAACAGGATGGGGTGTGGGTTGGGGGGGTGGTCTCTGGTGGTGGAATCTGTGGCCTTTAGCTGATCAGACCCTGGGAGCTTAGAGCCATTGATGACAACAATGATACTGTCACTAAGAGCCCCTGAGTAAAGCACTCTGCATACTTCATCTCAGATCCTAATAATCACCTGCAGGAAATGTATCCTCACAGTCTTTAGGAAACAAATGTCAAGGAAAGGTCAGGAGCTCACCCAAGGACACACACCCCACTCAGTCTCATGTCAAGGTCCATGTTGTATCTACACATTCTTTCAGCTTCCTTGGGTCCCTTCAGGGTAACTTCCCCAAAAGAAAGAATTTGGCCTCTCTAGATGCCTTCTACAGTAATTGAGTGGCCTTCTCAGGACGGCACTCAATAAGCCTGGATCCATTCCAGGGCCTCAGTGGCCCTTTTGTAAACTCATGAGTTTAGAGCCTGCCCTAGCAAGAACTGAAGGACCCAACCCTGGAGCCCCAGGAAAGGGGCCCTAAGGTCATGAGCACGTCCTCAATGGCAGAGACATGGTTCCTCAGACATCCGGATCTTATGCACAGCCATGCTCTACGAAAACAAGATAGCCACATGCTGTCCTAATGGGGACAAAATGGGTGGGTCTCAGGGGCTGCAGCAGGAGGCTGGACTATTCAGGGTTACAGGACAGCTGACAGAATCGAGCCCCTCACCGCCACCATCCCCACTGCTCAGGCTATTATTCATCAATTCATTCCTCTTTCTCTTTCTTGGCAGTCCATGGAAGTCAAGTCAGGAAATGCTGAGGCTGAGGCGGGGCTGGTGCTCCACACCCCAGGGACAGCCCTGTATAGCCCAGAACTTGGGTCTGCAAAGAGACCTGGAGCTGTAAGGGGCCTGGCCCTTTGGCGTCCTTCTCACCTGCTGTGTTCCTGCTCAGCAATTAACAGGTCGGCCAGCCGCAGCCTGCTGCAGTGTGAGTGGGTGGGGAGATTCAGCTCTTTTACTGTGACCCTGCTCCCGTTCCACACCAGGCTACAAGGGCAGGAGAGAGTTTGAACAGAAGGGGGTGAACATCCACTTCAGTGAGTAAGCTCTTCCCAGAGAAGTGGTGTCTACACAGAACCTGTAACAGCCACTGGGCACTGCTGGGTCCTCCCTCTCACTATCCCCAGATACTAAAGCACCCTGGGGAACTTAGGTATAGGTGGCAGGAAGTCACTGGGAGTGACTTGATCAGGTTTGTATTTTAGAAAGACAATTTGATAAGAAATCTGTGGCATGGACAGGAAAACAAGGAGCAGACATGTAGTGGACAGAGGGCCTTGCCAATCTGGCAGAGGCCTTTTAGGAGCGTGTTTCTTCTAAGATAGGAAAGAGGCATGCATGTTCAAGGAGGCTGAGAGACCTTGGCCAAGACAACTCCCATGACCCTGCAGGGGCTAGGTCTCTGGGGATTGAGAACATCCCTGGGACTTTTGCATGACTAAATCCTATTACTGCCACTTCTGCTGGATTTGGCTGGTGAGAGCTGCAGCTGATACCTACTCCAGTTTCTAAAGGGGCCTCAATATCCTTCTGCCTATATCAGAGGCAAGATGGTCACCACCAAGCTGCCTCTAACTCTTAGAAAGCAGAGAGGTTAAAATATTGAAATAATTAATCTTTCAGAGCAGTAGTTCTCCCCTAGAGGACATTTGGCAATGTCTGCAGACAGCTTGGTTGTCACAACTGCAGGAGTCATATGGCCCTGCTACTGACACTGGTGGGCAGAGACCAGGACTGCTCCTAAATATCCCACAATGCACAGGACTGCCCCAACAACAAAGGATCATCTGGCCAAAAATGGCAATAATGTCCAGGTTGAGAAACCCTGATTTAGACATTTGTTCTTAAGAGTTCCCCACGTTTGAGCAGAAACCCTCCACATGAGGAAGCCACACGCAGCCCACTCTTCCCATGGGACTAAATCAGATCTTCCACTGGCCAGCCCCTGCTTACTTGGTCATGACCATATGGGGGCCACTGAAGAAAGAGAAGGTGGGCTCATCATCAGCTTGAATCACTTCCTTTTCTCCAATGACCGGAAGAGATCCTAGATAGGCAAGCTGCGTCCCCCCTGTGAGGTAAAACTGAAACAAAGCACAGTCTCAGACTGTGGGGAGAATCTTACTAGCCAGCTAAAATGACAGCTGCTACTTACCAACTTGCTGAATACCCCTACACACTGGACATTATTCTTTATATTATCTTTAATCTTCCTGGAAACCTTGCAAGGTTGTATTACTCTTTTCCTTTCACTAATGAAGAAACTGAGTCTCCTAGAAAGAGGTCAGATGCCTGCCTGAAGCGCCATAGCTAGGACCAAACCCAGGACTGTGGGAGGCCAAAGCCAACATTCCTTCTCCCCCACCGACCCCCAGGCTGCCTCAACACAAAAGAATCAGGAGTGTGGCCAAGCTGTTATCGAACATTACTCATCCACCTGTTAATGTTTCCAACAGTCTCTTTCTTTGATGGACAGAACCAAGGACCCAAAAGGTACTATTTGCCCTTCAATTCCTTAAAAGCATTCCAACCACAGTCACAAGCCTGTGGGAGGGCAAGGTCAATAAGGAAGCAGACCCCTGGGGCCAGCGTATCTCTCTGCCTCTCTGTTAGAGAGAATATGTCTGGGGCCTCCACTGAGAATTAAAGGACCATATTCTAAAGTCCCCAAATCTAGCCCAGGATCATTCAAGGGAACTCTCCAGGGTTTTGACCATTTGTCAGTAAGGGCAGGAACACTAAGAGATACCTTTCTCTCAAAAGGGACAAAAAAGGGAAAAAGTCACTTTGGTGAGGACAAGAAGGGAGGAGTTGGACAAAGGTGGCAGATGGGGCCAGGCGATCCTGTAGTTAGTCCCGCAACCGCTGGCTGTCACTGGTAACCTCTTACCTTTCCAAAGCCAAAGCTGTAGATATTTTGGGCAGAAATGACTCCAGCTTTAAGAAGTCGGTTAGGAGAGCCATTACGGTTTCTAGAAATATTTAAAAGAGGAAAAAAACTAAGAATTAACCACTCATATTCAGAGGAACGATGCTGAACCAAGTTTTCAGAATGTATAGTTGATTTTGTCTTTACTACTTGACTTTTTATCACGGAACTAAAGAAGGTGTAATATCCAGCCTCTGAGAGGGCTCCTGCGATTCTCACCTCCTGGTAGTCATGATCTCGTGTACCTCACAGGTTAGACAGGGCTGACCTGTTAACTCAAGAGGATAATGCAGAAATGATGGAGTGTCCCTTCCGAGACTAGATCCACCAGGGCTTTTGCCTTGATCGCTCCTGGATCATTTGCTCTGAAGGAAGCAAGCTGCCATGATGTGGGGACACTCAAGCAGCCCTATGGAGAGGCTGAACACACAGCACCAGGGTGTGAGTGAGCCACCCTGAAACTGGATCCTCCATGCACAGTCAAGCCTTCAGATGACTGCAGCCCTAACTAACATCTTGACTGCCACTTCATGAGAAACCTTCAGCCAGAACATCCCAGCTAAACCATTCCTTGATTCCTGACCCCAAAAAGTTGTGTAAGATAAAAATGTTTATTGTTGGCACAGCATGGTGGCTCACACTTGTAATCTAATCCTAGCACTCTGGGAGGCCAGGAGTTCAAGACAACCCTGAGCAAGAGTGAGATCCCGTCTCTACTAAAAATAGAAAAGAAATTAGCCAGGTGTGGTAGCACATGCCTGTAGTCCCAGCTGCTGGGGAGGCTGAGGCAGGAGGATCGTTTAAGCCCAGGAGTTTGAGGTTACAATGAGCTATGATGATGCCACCACACTCTAGCCAGGGTGACAGTGCAAGACTCTGTCTCAAAAAAAAAAATTTTATTGTTTGAAGCTGCTAAGTTTGGTGGTATTGGTGGCGGGGGAGGATGAGATTCATTATACAGTAATAAATAACAAATACAGATGGTCAGAGTTGGAAAGAATCACAAAGCATATCTTGTCCAACTTTTTCATTTTACAGACAGGAAAACTGAAGCCCAGGGATGGGAAACCTGTTGGCCTGAGGTTAAGAAGAGCAGGGACCAGACCCTGACACTGCTCATTCCAGCCACTGCTCTTCCCACATACCACACCCAAACCACCACCCACACACCAGGGCCTGCATTAACTGAAGGTGAGTGGTGATGCCTTATATTTCTTTGGCTCCCGCAGCCCAGCATGGTGCCATGCATGCAGTAGGTGATCAGTTGATGCTTGCTGATTGAGTAGTTTCAGCTCAGATGGAACGAAAAAACATTCTGCTGCTGCTGGAGCCACTTTCCCTTTCTTGGCAAATGACAAAAAAGCTGAGAGGGACAGTGCATACTCAGCCCCCACCTACATCAGCTCTGAGGCCCCATGTGCTACTATTCCTGAGCAGGTGTAAATGCTTTACTTCTGCTTTTGGAAGTATTTTAACCTCTATCTCCTTAGTAACTCATCAGTGGCAGGCTATCTCTTCCTTACTCTAAGCTGCTATACTGTTGAAAAGAGGATTCTGAAGTTTAGACTGAGGTAAACTGGACATCCCCATTTATAGCTGATGTCCTAGCATCATTATTGATGGTGTCCCTTTCACTCTCAAAACAGCCAGTAGATGATACGCCATATGGTCACCCTCATTTAAGCACACAGACTATAAGAAAAAGTCTCCTTTCCTCTATCAAATCATCAGTCTCTTCTGGAAACAAGGCCTATGTACCTAGGACTCAAAGATCTAGGAGATATTAGCTAGGCATGGTGGCTCACGCCTGTAGTCACAGCTACTTGGGAAGCTGAGGCAGGAGGATTGCTAGAGGCTAAGAGTTCAAGAGCAGCCTGACTGACAAAGCAAGACCTCTTCTCAAAAAAAAAAAAAAAACATAATAATAAAATAAAATAGAATAAAATAAAAAAATAAAGATCTAGGAGAGAGTGGACTGTTTCCTGCCCAAGGGAAGGGACTTTGAGCTGGCAGTGAGGGTGGCAGCCCCCAGTAGAAACAGAACAGGGGGTACCACTGACAAGGCCTCCTGCCTTCCCACCAGGGGCCTCTCAGCAGCTTGTGTGGCTCTTTAGAAGGTGAGAGTTTAAGTAAAGAAGCCAACTGAGTGTTCTCTAACAGTGACCTGGACAACAACTGCAGTTCAGACTGACATGTCTTGCTCTTACCTAAATTTCTCAGTCCACATCTATTTAACTAAGCTCGTCTGGGTCAAGTGGAGAAAAAACTGACTTCAAGAGCCAGGTGGGTGTGGTGATATACACCTGTAGTTCCACTATTCCAGAGGCTGAGGTGGGAGGACCCCTGGAGCCCAGGAGTTTGAGACCAGCCTAGAGAATATAACGAGACTGCCTCTTTAGTAAAAAAAAAAAAAAAAAAAAAAAATGCCGGGCGCAGTGGCTCATGCCTGTAATCCTAGCACTCTGGGAGGCCGAGGCAGGTGGATCCTTTGAGCTCAGGAGTTTGAGACCAGCCTGAGCAAGAGTGAGACCTGGTCTCTACTTAAAAAAAAAATAGAAAGAAATTAGCTGGACAACTAAAAATATATAGAAAAAAGTTAGCTGGGTGTGGTGGTGCACACCTGTAGCTTATTTGTATACATTCTTCTCCTTTTTCCTGTGCACTCCCAGCTACTCGGGAGGCTGAGGCAGGAGGATGCTTGAGCCCAGGAGTTCAAGGTTGCTGTGAGCTAGGCTGACGCCATGGCACTCTAGCCAGGTCAACAGAGTGAGACTCTGTCTCAAAAAAAAAAAAGCAAAAACAACCGACTCCAGTCATCTACAACCATACAGCCATCTGTTCTTCTCAATTCAGTGCTTTTATTTCCTTTCTCTGATCCAGGCTCTGTGTAAACAGACACCTGTGAGGAACCTTATCCGACTAGGCACCACTCACAGATCTGAGAAGCCACCTCTTATTTCAAGGATCTGTGTGGTTTCTTTAGATTAAAAAGGGCGAGGGAGTGCCTTTCTCTACTGTTTTCCCTTAAGCATTTTATTAACCCCATAAGAAGTATGTTTCACCTAATTATATAAATACATGCTATGTTTAGATTAGTAACTAAAACTTTAAAAGCTTATCAACACTTAAACTTGGGTTTTCCTTTCAGGCTGGCCCATGAACCTACTCTCCTTGTACTAAGCCCTATCATGCGCCACACAGCTAAGGGTTAGTGGTGATCAACAGACGGACACAATCCCTGCCTTCTTGGAGTTCACAGTCCATTGGAAAAATGGAGAAGAATGTATACAAATAAAATAATTGCAAACTGTGGCAAGTTTCTCTTAAACTCTGAACAGGGGAACTCCATGCAAGGGTGAGGGGCAGGAGATGAGGTGGGAGAAAGGGGAGGGGCTGGACCAGGCAGGGCCTGCAAGGCTGGATGAGGGATTTGGGAGTTTATCCTGATAGTCATGGGGAAGCCCTACAGGGTTTTTAGCGGAGTGTGGCACAACCAGATTTCCATTTTTAAAAGGTCATTCTGGATGCCAAATAACCAAAACTGGCCAAAGTACAGCACAGCAGTTAGGCGTTACTAGTCCTCGAGGGGCTCATGACCTCATCTTGCCTGAGAGGCAACAGCACCCGGGTCATCAGAAGGAAAACCAGGACTCGGTGTGCGTGAAGGATAGGATGAGGGAGCCTGCAAGTGCGGTAAGTCCAGCTCTCCTGGTTACAGAAAGAGATGCCATCAGAGAAAAGCAAAGTGGATTCTCTACATACAAACCCTAAGTCAATAAAGCCCAAACTCCCTCATGCCAAGCTCATGCCTGAGCACGAGAAGCCTGGGGCCCACCTCCTGCAGCTGTGATGGTGGGAAAGGCAGCTGTTCACCCAGCTGGCAGCAAGTGTCTTACACCAGCTTAAAACAGCCCGAGAAACTGTAAGTTAAGCATTTGTTGTCTTCTACAATCTTAGTAATAAAACAACATGCCTTCCATGGTTCAGGAGATGACAAAAAAAGCCAGGCAGCTGCCCTGCTGGGTAACGGTTTTCTGTGGGGCTCATCAGACCTGAGATGCTCCCCCTCTGCTGACCAGAGGATGGTTCCCACTGGAGCCCACAGGCACTCCCCCCAGACCTTCCAGGAGGGACGAGGGGAGGGAGATGGGAGGGACGAGGGGAGGGAGATGGCCACAGGTGCTCCTCTGGCCATCCTTTATCAGTGGCCACATCTTCTCTTTCTGAGTGCACCCCTCTGGGTGAGCCAAATGCTGGAGGGAACCAATGTGGAGGAAACCAAGTCAGCCTGTGCTGCAGGGCTCCGGTGAGGAAGGCTGGGATGACGCAGAACAGCCCACTCTGCTTGAAGCAGTACTCACCCCTGCATGAGGCCCCCGAACCAGGGCGAGCTGCAGATGAGCCGCTGCGGGGAGTCTATCTTCTTCAGCAGGTCATAAGAGAAGCCCTGGATGATGGCCTGCATGTGCGAGGCGCAGCGCTGCATGAACTCGACCATCTGCAACACACCGCAGAGACGCTCAGTGCTGGCCGCCCCAGCCTTCAACGGAATGGAGGTGTGGGTGTGAAGACAAGTGGTCGGAGGAGCTGGGAGTCCCAACAGGGAAATCTCTGGAAAGGGAAGGGCCCATGTGACTTTCTAAAGGTGTGGAATGTTTTCAGGGAGAGGATTTGATGACAATTTCCTCCAGCTCCCTCCTTCAATAGATGAGCAAACTGAGGATGAGAGGAGTGAAATTACTGGTCCAAGGCCCCATAGCTAATGAACAGGAGAACCAGAGGTGGTGAAAAAGACTGTGCACATGGAGGTGCTTGGCGCTGTGCATGCCCTTTGTATTTTACACTTGTTGTGTCATTAAAACACATCACACATTGGCTGGTCCGAAGGTAATGAGTTACCTCACTTGATTGTTCACAGTCAGTTACAGATTGAACTCCTTGTTCTCCTACTTTCCCCCCTCCTCACTACTGCAAAAAAGAAAAGAAAAGAAAAAAAACACATCACATTCACTAGTCTGGGCCTCAGTCAACTTACTTATTGTCAATGGGGCTCAGTTTCCCCACCTATAAAATGGGGACAATGATGAGGTTGTTGTGAAGATTAAGTGGGTTAATACATAAAAAACATTTGGAGCAATGTCTGATTTCTGGTAAGTACTAAACAAGTCATACAAAATTAAAACTGTTCTCCCTCCCCATAGAATGGATGACTAGGAAGGTTCACTAGACTTGTCCAAGGTCTTACAGCTGGTTAACTTGCCTAAACCCAGGCCTGTGAGTCCAGAGCCAATGCTCAAGGACATTGTGTGTTCTGTGCTGCTGCATGGGATCCTCACTGTCAGCCCAGTGCTCTTCCACTGGGTGTGGCTGCAGAGCAGGGCCCACCCTTACCGCGGTGCTACGCTCCTTTCCTGCTGTCAAGGCCCAGGTCTGTGGGTTTCGACCTTTCTGATCATGGAGTCGCAGGTCACCTCCGGCATCCAGGAGTTTGCTGAGAATCCACTGATTGCCTGAAAATGCTGCTGCGTGGACAGGGGTGCTCCCATCAAAGCAGCGGCTGGGGATGGGGGACGGGTACAATGAATGTCCATGGCAACACACCTTCCCTCCATGGAGGGGGATTCAATGTGTAACACAAGGCTGCCATTCTACAAAGGCGAGCTTTAATGAAGAGGATTATAATAATTATATTTGTGAGGCCCCTGTCTGTGCCAATAAGGGCTTTACACATATCCTTTTTTTCCGTCCTTACTCCAACCTTTCAAGGCAGTATCATTTCCCAATTTACAGATGAGAAAACAAAAGAGCAAAGCTCAGGTTCATTCCCACATGTGGGTCTGGTCCAAAGTCCAGCTTTCTCTAACCACCACCCCTAACTATTGACCGCCCTGAAACAATCTCTTCATGCCTGCTGTGTCCTGGGATCACACTGCGCAAGCACGGCCTAACGAGGGAATGTCTCTGTCCCCCGTCCAAACCCTGTGTGTAGATTTGCATCAGCAATCCAGTCAAGGATCTACATCTCAGAAAAATTTCACCTAAGCCAATAAACTCTCCGAGGCATGAAGAAATGGCCTTTTGTGTCCAGGATACAGTGAGGATGTGATGTGTAGCCTTGTTTCCTAACTTGGCTGCATATCAGAATCGCCTGGGGAGCATTCTCCCTTTAATACAAAAAAACACAAAGAGGAGGAGGAGGAAGGGAAAATAGAATGAGAAGAAGAGGAGGAAGAAAGAAAATAAAAGGAGGACGAAAAGGAGAAGCAAAAGGTAAGAAAAAAGTCTCTTAACTCCAGACACCCAGTTCTCTTGCTCAGGTGCAACTACTATTTCAAGTTTTTGTATCCTTCCAGACATTTTCAGTGTATAAACAAGTATAAACCATTCTGCATCTAAATTTTCTCATTTAACAATATATCTTGAGAAATTTCCATGAGAAAATACAAGTCACCTCAATTCTTTTTAACAGCTGCACAGTATTCCAACGAATGGATGTTCTATAATTTAGTTAATGAGTCACTGTGATATCTGTCAAAAATACAGATTCTCAGACTGCACCTAGAAAGACTGAATCAGAATCTGTAAGCACAGGTTCCCCAGGTGATGCTAATGAGGCTGGCCTACACCCAGGCATCTGGGAACCAGCGGCTCTCACTGTTGGCTTTCTGCCATTGCCGAGTCAGACAGGAAGTCCAGCACACTGCACTGTGAAACCATAATATCCTCCCTGCTGCAAAAACAACCTTGTATAATGGCTTACAGTCTTCTAATCATTCCTCCCACAAACAGTAAGAAAGTTGGGTTGGGGGAGAGAAGATTATTCTTCATTTCTCATGAATATTAAGGAAGAAAGGAATAATGGTTTATTTCTATCCAGTGAAACCTTGCAAGAGAATCCAGGAACAAGTGGTACGAAAATGTGTACTATCCTTTCCTCTTCTCACTGGTGTTGGAAAAAAAATGTACTGTTACTAATTTATCACAGAGTTTGAAAACTGGAGTCTCAGATTGACTTGGCCAACCCAGTGTTCTAAAAATACTGAAATAATGGACAATATTTAACATTTAGGAGATTTCATTTTGAAATCTGGGATTTCCAACTCCTGGAAATTTGGAAGATTTGGCTTCCCTGGCTCCCTTCCCTGCCCAACAGCATTAGACGTCCAAATCCTATACCCAGCGACCCCTACTTGGTCCATCAGGCATTTGACTTTGTGACCCTGAGAAGCCCAGGCCACCACAACATTTCCATCAGGTGTTTCGGAATCAAGCCTTCTCCCAGAAACTTCCCTTCTTCTTGATCAGAAGATATTTTTAAAGTCACATGAAAATGTTCCTAATCACAAAATACAAAGCCATGGGGGTTTGCTGTCCTCCCCTTATTTTTGTCCTTTTCTACCTCCTTCCAGGCATCATGGCCACTTCTAAAAAGGGAACTTCTTTAAACTCTGAGTTCCTCAGGGGCTTGGGTGCTTGGCACCATGGGCTGGACTCTGGGTCTCAGCTCTATCATTAACAAATGTGCCATATATATTACAGGCTAGTCACTTAAACTTTCTGGGCCTCAGTTCCCTAATCTGAAAAATTAAAGCTTTAAATGATTTGATCTTTAAATAACCCAGCTCTAACCCTGAACAAAACAGTTGTAAATGCAAATAATCTGGAAAATGTTACATTTTTGCTAAAGAACTGCAGGGGGTCCCAATGTGGCCTCCCTACAAAGTTGCTATCTACAAGTACCAGGTGAGCAAGGTCTTCTTTTCTAAGCTTTGAAATTAAACAATAGAGACAACTGAGTGTGAGTCTAGGAAAAAAAATTCTTTTTAATTCCACTCAAGGTATATAGACAGCCTAGAAAAATTTTGGACAGAACACAATAAAATATTCATTGTGTTACCTCCAGGTTACAGAATTCTCATACTGATGGGCTTTTTTTTTTCTTTATACTTTTCTAAGCTCCCAAATTTTCTCTCAGTAAGCAATCTTATAACCAATCCCTGCACACACATAAAACCACAAAACCTTCCAACATCAATACTTTAAACTTGGACTTAAAGTACAGGGCCTCCTTAGGTAAAATGTGAAAGACATATGATTGTTCATATTCTGGCATTTCTGTAAAAATCAGCTGGAATCACGTAAGTGCTCAAAACCCCAGTTTCTGGCTCCGTTCAATGGGAACTGTAAAAATGCCTGCTGTTCCCTCCAAGATCAAGTGAGCAAGCACCTGGGAAGGCACTGGGAAAAGCCAAAGTGCTTCACAAAGAGATGTTCACACATTGCTGAGTCATTACATTGTGTTGCTGTTCCATTAAAATTTGGACCAAGTATTAAACTTGGATTCTTTTAAACTACAAAAGACAGGCAAAATTCACCCTGACAAAATGATTATTGGTGAAGAATTTGGTTGTGGCCAGCAGAGGGGGCTCGCACCAATAATACTAGCACTTTGAGAGGCCAAGACAGACTCCCCAGGAGGATCGCTTCAGGCCTGAACAGCACACTGAAACCCCGTCTCTACAAAAAATAGAAAAATCAGCTGGGCATGGTGGTGCAAGCCTGTGGTCCCAGCTATTAAAGAAGCTGAGGCGGGAGGATTGCTCGAGCCCAGGAGTTTCTGATTACAGTGAACTATGATGACACCACTACACTCCAGCCTGGGCAACAGAGCGAGACCCTGCCTCAAAAAAAAAAAAAAAAAAAAAAGAGAGAATTTGATTGTAAGGATGTTAAACTGCCTAAGCAAGTGAAGTACATGATACAAATTATAACCCGGGGTGAAAATATGCAAACAGTTAATGTTAATGACTAATTAACTAATTAATGACTAATCTCAATTATTTTATAGGGCCCAGTATAACTGCTTGGAAAAATTTTATTAGCAGTTAAAATTATGTTTCAACGTATGTATACAACTATATATTTCATTGACATAAATTAGCAAAGGTTCTTTTCTTTTAATATTTTGTCAAATTAGTTTCCAAATGCCCCAATTCATCTCAAGAATACAATCCTTATTTTCCAGATGTCAGTGTTATTGTACTTACTGATTTGGGTCTGATCCATAAGCCACCAGAACATCAACTAATTTTGTAAGGCCTAATAATGCCGCAACAAAAAGTGCTGTCTGGCCCAGGGAGTTAACTGCATCCACATAAATTCCTGCAAAGCAAATACCAAAATCAATGCCAATATCAGGAATTTTCCTGAGATGTAACTAAGGAAAAAAATTACATTTCTTTATACTATATTTTCATATATTATTGCTGTGAACTTTTTTTAGAAACAAAAAAGGAAAGCCTTCACTAGTCACACACATATATACATGAAAGGTCAAAGACCAAGTGGAAGGAAACCCCAGAGTTTATTCATCAAAAATATTATTTACAATTGGCTCGGCGCCTTTGGTGACGGAGATGGTGGGGCGCTGCTCGTGAGCTGGTGGTGGCGCGAGTTTGAGCTGGGCGTGCGGCATCGTTCGCTCAGCTTCCCCTGGACCCGGCCGGCCCGACCCCGCCGGCTCCCGCCGACCTGCGGGGGCCCTGAGCCCCTCGGGATCACGATCCGCCCCTCGGATGGGGGCTGCGCTCGGAAAAGGGACGGCGCAACCAGTTGTTTTTAAACAGGGGACGGGTAGGAAAAGGAGCGAAAAGAACACTTCGGAGACCAGTTGTAGGCCCCGGATCTTTCTAATCCATTTTAGAGGCCTGGGTTTGGAGCCAGGGAGTTGAAGATGAGAGTAACAGGGGAACAGGTTTGGGTGAGGTCCCAGCGTGCATTCATGGCACCTCGTGACCTCAGAGTACTAAAAAAGATGTCTAAATAGTTTTGGGGAAAGTCTTAAAATTTTAATTGTGTCTCCCCGGGCTGGTATTTGGCTGCTTCAACCACCAACGGTTCCTAAAAACTAAAACACTATAATAATTCCTGTAATTGGTTTTTGCTGGGTATTTGGTATTTGCATGCCAACTGCATCCCACCTGGTGCCCTGGGTCTGCTACACGCTCAGTTTTTCCTTTCACCCTGGCTGCCCTTCACATACTCCATCTTCACCAACTAGTATTTTCTGTGAAAGTCACACGCACGTGGCCCTTCACATGGTTGCCTCTCGTTTGTACCTAAGTTTTTCTCTAAATCAGCTTTACAGATTGTTGTTTGCTTAAGAAAGAGTAAACAGCCCACCAAAATTTGGTAGGCCCATTGTGCCACCAAGAGGTGGATAAATGGTTTATTAAATAAACACAATTCAGTAAATCTTCACTCAAAATGCATGATGGCTAACACCAAAGCACTATTTAAGAATAACTCCCTCTCCCTGCATTAAAAAAATAAAAATAAATGCTTACTTGGAAAAAAACATTATTTACAGAAATTTGCATTGAAGCATTTCACCACACTCTGGCAAAATAAAATGGATTAAAACGCTTCTCAGTCAGAAAGGTATATGGGAGGGGTTAATGATACTGGGCGTCTTGAAAGGAAGATAACTTAAAAAGACATCATTAGAGCCGGGCGCGGTGGCTCACGCCTGTAATCCTAGCACTCTGGGAGGCTGAGGTGGGCGGATCGTTCTGAGCTCAGGAGTTCGAGACCAGCCTGAGCAAGAGTGAGACCCCCGTCTCTACTAAAAAATAGAAAGAAATGACATGGACAACTGAAAATACATATATAGAAAAAAAAAAATTAGCCGGGCATGGTGGCGCATGCCTGTAGTCCCAGCTACTCGGGAGGCTGAGACAGTAGGATTGCTCAAGCCCAGGAGTTTGAGGTTGCTGTGAGCTAGGCTGACGCCAGGGCACTCGCCCCAGGCAAGAGAGTGAGACTCTGTCTCAAAAAAAAAAAAAAAAAAAAAAAAAAGACATCATTAGAATGGCAGACCTCACCTAAAATAGACACTATTCAACAATAGAAGAAAACTACACAAAATAGGCCAGACACGGTGTCTCAAGCCTTTTATCCCACCACAGTGATAAACCAGCTTGAGAAAAAAGAGAGACCCAGTCTCTAATAAAGTTAGAAAAATTAGGCAGGTACCTTGGCACGGCCCGTAATCCCAGCTGCTGAGAAGACTGAGGCAAGAAAATCACTTGAATGCATAAATTCAAAGTAGCAGCGAGCTACGAGAACACCACCTGCCCTCCAACAGAAAAAACAAGAACGAAACAGCCTCAATCCAAAAAGAACACTACACAATACAGACTACTAATCGGTAAAAGCAGAGAGACAAACAGCAGCGACAGAACAAACACAGAAAAGCAAAAAAAAAAACAAAACAGAAACAAAAAAAAAAAAACCAAGCCACAAAAGTAAATCAACACTAGCAACTTAAAGACGCAACTATCATTAAACACTACAGTAAAAAAAAGAAAACCACTCAGACTGCGTTCTCTCCCTCTTACTCGCCCAAAATGGAAGAGAAGAACGATCATCAATGGCAAAAGGCAGTTGCAGCAAAGCAACACCAAGAGCCAACTTCACGCTCAGGAGAGAACGCTGCGCCTCCTCCTCGTGGTTTCCGGTGCTCTACACGTTCAGAGAAACTTCTCTAGTAACAAACTATAGAAATGATCCCTGAAAGTATAGTCTTAACCATGCTTAACGCGCCTCTCCGAACTGGACGAAACTCACACACATTTTGCTGATGGTGAATTTTCCTTATGACACCATTTTTCTCAAGAGGATACTGGCATATGTTTTCTAAAAAATATCTTTCCACTACTAGAGTTCGACAAGGCATTCTGAATATGCTTGAGTTTTCAAAGACATTTCAGGCTGTCACCTTAATTAACATACAGTCGCTAAACAGCCAGTCACTCGCCAGTCATTTCTAACGCCGCCTGACTTCCTCTGCCCGTCATGTTTGCTCGCGTAATGCTGACGACAACAAAGCGCGCTGCGGCGCCAGAAACTGTCACACACGCGCCTCAGTTTGGACCCGACCGCTGGTCGAAGCAAGGCTTTTCGCGAGAGAAAAAAGAAAACGAAAAACTGGATGGGGTCGGGCGTGGTGGCCCCCGCCTGTAATCCTGGCGCTCTGGGAGGCCGAGGAGAGCAAGACCTCGAGACCTCGTCTCTACTAAAAACAGAAAAATTAGTCCGGCGTGGCGGCGTGTGCCAGTACTCCCAGCTACTCGGGAGCCTGAGGTAGGAGGATCCCTTGAGCCCAGGAGTCTGAGGTTGCTGTGAGCCAGGCTGACAACACTGCACTCTAGCCCGGGCAACAGAACGAGACTCTGTCTCAAAAAAAAACAACAACAAAAAAAGAAAAGTGGATGGTAAAAGCGACAATCCAAAGCCAAAGACCATGGAATTTACATAGCACGTGCTATTTTTAAATTTTATCTTGTGATCAAAATTCCAGACATATAAATATTCTTTTGGATTATATTTTTCAGGTCAAGGAATTTTTAGCCTATGATGTGACTTGTGTATAAACAAGCAGGACAATGTATTATTCCCTGCTTTGGGCTTCAGCAGCTTCCTGTCTCTTGGGTTAAAGACAAAACTTATCTACATCTTTACACGGTCTGACTCATACCCACGTCTCAAGCCTTTTATACCATATTCCCCCTTACTCCAGCTACACTGGCCTTCTTACTCCTCATACTCACCATGCTCCTTTCTGCCACATGGCCTTTACACAAGCTGTTCTCCATGATAGGAATTCTCCCCCTCAACCTCTAACCCCAACTTAACTTCAATTTATCATTCAGACATCTATCCAAATGTCACTGTCTCAGGGAACACTTCCTTAACCTCCTTAAGCAGATCAAACACCTCTTCTGTGTGATTATTCAATTAATGCCTGCCACCTGCATGAGACTTTAAGTTTCAGAAGGGCAGAGACTACGAATGGCTTTGTGTACCCACTATATCCCAAGCACCTAGTACTGAATGAATGAATCCAAGTAAAGGTGTCCAGTGTCCAGAACTGGGCTAGGTAGGGGTCGTTAACATTATTATTGGCCATTTTTAAGCCATGGGAGGAAATAAGTCATGAAAGATACTACCCAAACAGCAGAGGGTTAAAGATGGAGCCCTGAGGCCCACTACAATCTTAAGATGCGAGCTGAGGAAAAAAGCCAAAAAGTAGGCAGAAATTAGAAGAAAACCTGGAAGAAACAGGTCATGGTGACAAGAATTTCAAAAAGGAGGATCAGTCATCACCACCAAAGCCAGAGATATCTAGTAAGAAGGAGCAGTGTTCCTGGTGATAGCAGTGCTAGCGGGGTTCACATTTCTCACTGCTCAGGCCTTGCTGTGTTACAAATATTTATGCATGTCTATATCTCCTACCAGACTGTCTACCCTACCCTAAAGGGTAGGAACTACCAAATGTATCTCCCTATCTTCAGTGCCCGGTATACTGATGTGCCCAACACAAGCAAGCCTAAGAGTAGAGAAGAGCAGCAAAGAATAGCGAGAAGACAATTCTCCATGGATCTCTCCTGTTTATGCATAACTACTCTTTGCTCTAGACCACTTTTTTTTTTGAGATGGAGTCTCCTTCTCTTGCCCAGGCTGGAGTGCAGTGGCATGATCATGGCTCACTGCAGATCCTGGGCTCAGGTGATACTCCTGCCTCAGCCTTCTGAGTAGCTAGAACTACAGATGTGTGCAACCATGCCTGGATAATTTTTAAATTTATTTGTTTTTGTATAGATGGGGTCTTGCTTTGTTGCCCAGGCTGGTCTGAAACTGCTGGACTCAAGCAATCCTCCTGCTTCGGTCTCCCAAAGTGCTGGGATTATAGGCATAAGCCACTGCACCTGGCCTTAGACCACTTTTTTAGGATGTTTATGTTTGGAACTCAGTATCTACATTCAGAGCAAAAAATACATGCTTTCACTGTTTGCTATAATAAAGATAATGTCTCTCACTGGAGCAAAGGGCATACTGTCCATTATAAAGCTTCCTCTACTGTAAAGCAATCCAATACATAATACAATACTATCTGGAACTCTTTGCATGGCTCTGTGGGAATTGGGGCTAGAGGAACCAGCAACAAAAATGCTGATATTCTGGCTATTGCTGTTGCTTATAAGTAATAAACTATCATTCATCTCTGACCCAGGAATCTCATCATAAGCCTATAGCAGTATAACCTGTCAAATCTCTCAGACTATTCATAGTTCTTGGCAGGAAGGGATTACAGTCAAGGGAAGCAGGCCAGATTAATCTCAGGGGCTCAGAAGGCAAAAAATTAAATCAACTAGGGCCTCCAAAGGCTTCTCTAGGGACCAGGAAGCACTTAGGGAGGCACTCTGCAACACTTCTTAAGGGGACACAGGTGGCTGGAAAGAAATAGGTTGAAAACCACCATTCCTACAAGTTACACAAACAACATGCCCTTTGGAGATTTCCTAGTAGAAAACAACACTTATTTATTCAACAAATATTTATTTTAGGCCAGCATTGTACCCATGTTGTGGTTGATATAAGGTAACTAAAAACAGTTCTCTAAGAAGTGACCAAAGGCAGCTATGACATGGTACAAAGGAAGACTGACCAAAAAGGTCAAAAGACTTGGATTCAAATATCAAAGTCTTAATGACCACCATCATTAGCCTGGAACCTCTAGATGGGCCAGTCATCTAATCTCTTGGTCCTCCTCAGAGGGGAAATATGACATTAACATTAATGTGTACCAAGCACCATTCCATTAACTCACTTAATCTTCACAAAAACTCTGCAATAGGAGGAAAGAACTACGGTTATCACTGTTTTATGGATGGAGAAATGGAGGTATAGAAAGCAGTCTGGTTCCAAAGTCCACGCACTATACTATACCGTCTCTGTGATAATCGTGAAATATATATTTAGTCTTTGTCCCTGTTTCCTGACATAGAGCTCCTAAAACCCTTAGAATCTTTGGAGTGATAAGAGTGTCTTTTGTATGCTAATTGTGACTGGTGGCTAGGGCCACCTGGATAGTTTCAGGATGGCACTGATCACTGAAAAGACCAAAACACGATAAGACGGTTGAGACTTTCAGTCCCACCCTCCAACCTCCAGTGAAGGGAGAGAAGCTGAAGGTTAAGTTGATCACCAAGGGTCAATGTAATCAATCATGCCTACATAATGAAGATAAAAACCCAAAAGGACTGGGTTGAGGAGCTTCGAGATAGCTGAACATGAGGAGGTTCCAGGAGGGTGACCTGGGAGCGCATGGAATCTCTGTGCCCCTTCTGACATGCCTTGCCCTATGCATCTCTTCCATCTAGCTGTTCATCTGTATCTTTTGTAATATCGTTTATAATAAGTAGGTAAACGTATTTCCCCTTCCTTTCGATCTCCCTTTGCTGCAACAATGGGTCCAGTTGTCATCTGTGGTGTATGTATCATGCTCTGTAAACCCAAGCCCTTGCTTTGTAATCCTATCTTTCTCTCCTCAATAAACCTCATTTTCATGCTTGCCTTAAAAAAAAAAGTGTTTCCCTGAGTTCTCTGAGCCATTCCAGCAAATTAATCAAATCTGAGGAGGGGGCTGTGGGAACACCTGATTTATAGTCAGCAGTCAGAAGTGTAGTTATGTGACAACCTACTATAATACATCGGACTGGCATCTGAAGTTGGGGGCAGTCTTGTGGGACTGAGACCTAAACCTGTGGGATCCTGATGCTATCTCTATCTAGTACACAGTGTCAGGATTGAATTGAATTGGATGATATCCAGCTGGTATCTGCTGGAGAATTGCTAGATGTGTGAGAAAACAACCCCCACACATCTGGTGTCAGAAGTATTCTGCTGAGTGACTGAGTGAGGGTTTGAGAGGGAAAGGGAAGGGCAGACAGGGACCAGATACCCAAGGGTTTTCTATGGCAGCACAAGGCAAGGCCAGAAAAGTTTGGATTTGAAGTGTGAAGGGAAACTATTGAGAGTTTTGAAGCTTGGAGACCAGTTCTGAAGCCACTGCAAGCTATCTGTGGTAAAGACTATGGTGGCTGCATTAGGATGTAGCAAGGAAGATGAAGAAACTTGGTCTGTTCTAGAAGTCCAGTTAATAGGACTCAACGATGGACTTCTGAGGGGGGGGCGGGGGGTCAAGGAAAGAGGCTTCAAAAGTGAAAGGTTGGTTTGTGCCCAGAACAACTGGGTGGATAGTACTGATACAGGGAAGACTGGGGAAGTGACAGGGATGTCTAATCCTAAGGGAGGGGCTTTTTCAGAATGGGGGAAGGGAGTATTCAACTACTACACTTACTTTATCTAGTTTAACCCTTGAAATAACTCCATTGTTGATGGTACTATTACTATACCTACTTACTTCACAGAGGGACAAACTGAAGTTAAGCAATTACCCACAAATTCACACCTAGTAAATAACAGACCAGGGAATCAATTCCAGAGGATATACTGCTTCCCTCACAGCCCTCAACCTTCAAACAGGACCAAGGGCTAATTTAGGACCACTGTAGATCCAGAACAAGAAAATAAAGGAGGAACTACATGGTATATGGCTGGAGTGGAAGAATAAGAAATTAACTGTGATCAGGGAGGTGCTCCCAAGACCAGGAAGCAATCCCAAAGTTTCAGAAGCATGGAAGGGGCACACTCAACTCTCAGGGGGTACCTTTCCCTTACCTGCTCTGTAATTGTTCTTTCATTTCTTCTTATCCTTAGTAATGATCTTGCCTTATACTTGGCATAGAACTAGAAGTCAGTAGCTGAAAAAACCCTCAAAGTTGTCTCACTACATGGACTAGTCCACCTACATCTACACTCCCCATCATCTCTGGCTGACTCAAAGGCCTGGATGCTGCACTCTCCCAAATCTCAATTTCTCCTGCCATATGTATTCAGACTTGCTCTCCCATCTTTAATTAAACCCTGCCTGGATTCACATCCCACCCTCCCCCAGCCCCCCAGTTAAACACACCCATCTCTATACTCTCCTTCATAGCCTTCTTTGGTGAGCTTTTGATCCAGTGGCCAAACCCTTAACATCCCTTCAGTGATCAACTGACCTCAAACCAATGTCTGCTGCCACCACAGGACCAAGAAGGTCACCATTGTGGCTTGATGCCATGGATACTTTCCTATCTATCTGTATCCTAATGTCTGTCTACTTTCCACATATGTCATTTTCCCTTCCTGGGCTTCCATTATGCCCACACATCTGGTTTCCCTCTTACCTGTGGCTATTCCTTCTAGTCTGCTTTGGAAGGTCCATCTCTTCCTTTTCCATTGCCTACTAAAGGTGAGAAATCTCTCCTAAATGTGCCCTAAACTGAACTCTACCATCACTTCTCACCCCAGTGCTCTACCTAATTCAGTTCCTCCTCCATTTTCCATCATCTGAACAAATGGAGTGACTGTCCAACCTTTTCTTTCTTTTTTTTTTTTTTTTTTTTTAGAGACAGAGTCTGGTTCTGTTGCCCTGGCTAGAGTACCATGGCATCAGCCTAGCTCACAGCAACCTCAAACTCCTGGGCTCAAGCGATCCTCCTGCCTCAGCCTCCCGAGTAGCCGGGACTACAGGCATGCGCCACCATGCCCAGCTAATTTTTTCTCTATATATTTTTAGTTGTCCAGCTAATTTCTTTCTATTTTTTTAGTAGAGACGGGGTCTCGCTCTTGCTCAGGCTGGTCTCAAACTCCTGACCTTGAGTGATCCTCCCGCCTCAGCCTCCCAGAGTGCTAGGATTACAGGCGTGAGCCACCATGCCCGGCCCCAGCCATTTCTTAAAGCCATAAAACCTAACAATTGTCCTTGACAGTCCCTCTCCCTTCTGCCCACATTGAATCAATCCTTAAGTCTGGTCAATTTTACCACTTAAAATATCTTTCCAGTCTGGTCAATATTTCGCTTTCTCCATCACTACAATCATCTCCTATGTAGAAGAACGCAGCAGATGCCTAACTCTTGCCACCTCATTCCTCCTCCAAAATTTGATCTCTGCATAGCAGTGAAGTGACCTTCAACTGCTCATTCACGCTCTTTCAATAGCTGCCCCCTACCCTTCCATGGAGGGTAACCAAGATAACTTGACTGTCTCCAAATCCCTGCCCATCATGCTTTGCCCAAACCCAGTGTTTATTCTTTTTCTGCTATAAGCCCTATAAACTTTAAGGATACACACACTGTATTTCCTTGGTCGGTCTGGAATGATACAGAAGAAGAAATCAGAGAATAGATAATTGACAGGAAATTGGCAGGAAAAAAACCCCAACTTTCTCTTTCAGTGCCCTTCAGCAGACCCAAACACTCACACACTAAAAACTTAACAACGTACTGCCTTTTTGGATTCTTTTAACTCTACCAGAAAATGAAAAGCCTAGTATCACACAAACTGTACTTCCTTAAAACATGCATTAGGATAGAAATCACCACACATAGTATCCAAACCACACAAACTCGATATCTTCCATTACCAGCGAATGTTAAGGAAACCACTCAGACTGCGTCCTCTCCCTCTCACTCCCCCAAAAAGGGGGAGAAGAACGATCATCAAGGGCAAATGGCAGTTGCAGCGTAGCAACACCAAGAGCCGGCTTCACGCTCAGGAGAGAACGCTGCGCCTCCTCCTCGTGGTTTCCGGTGCTCTACACGTTCAGAGAAACTTCTCTAGTAACAAACTATAGAAATGATCCCTGAAAGTATAGTCTTAGCCTTGATTTCACAGCCTCTGCTACGTCTATCGCAGCCGCGCACTTTTAATTGACGGTGAAATTCCCGCCCCCCCATTACTATCTTTTTAAAATGATCACAAATGAGTTTTCAAAGTGTTGTTTTGCATACAACTCTCGAATAAGCATTCTGAACACTCTGAGAGTTTTTTTTAAGAAACTAAGACTCCAAGTTCCTAATTAGCCTATTACAGACCGACAGCCAGTCAGAAGTTACTGTCTTTTGGGTCTAAAAACACATTTCCGGAAGAGTTTAAGACGAAACGCGTGCCCGTGTGCGTCAAATTAGTTTTCTGGTGCTAAATATGAGACGCAGCGTCTGTGGGTGAGGGTTTTTGTTTTCTAATTTTTAACCAAGATACTGAATTTCGAAGCTAATACATGGGTGACATTGATCATCTGCTGGTTACGAGAGCGTGGACGTCAAGGGCGCTTTAACGCTCACCTGGGTAGCTTTTCAAACTGCTGTAGCCCCGCCAATCTTCACCAGGAACAAAGAGGTTTATTTTGAAAACTGTTCTCTCCCCACCCCCATTCTTTTTTTTTTTTTTAAATTAGGAAAAAAGTAACAAAAACTCTAAAGTGAGGTTACTTTGAGTTTTTTTTTTTTTTTGAGAGGGAGGGTGTCTACTTTTATTGGTAACTTTGTACGTATATGTACTGTTTAAATTTTTTAACCTTATACTATATCGCCTTTATTTTTAAATATCTGCAGGTCTATCTAGACACAGATTACACCACATTTTTAGTTTTCTTCTTTGTGCCTGTCAGTATTTAAAAGAAAAAAATCCAACCTAAATAAATGTTGTATTATATTTAAAAATAACTTCCCTGGTGAATCTGAAAGTTATAGCACCTCTCCCTCTGCCAAAAACCAACCAAACAAAACAATAACAAACCAAAATGGCTAAAATTGTAATTTCTCTTATTCATTAAAAAGAAGAAAATGTTCTCCAGCACTACTTTAATATGTTCCCAGACCCTCTACTAACCCCTTTACACGGATCACCCCCATTTAATCTTGGAAATAACTGTAAGAAGTTTAGGAAATAAAAGCATAGAACTTTTAAGTGGCTCTCTCCCAAGGCCACAAAACTGTCTCCTGCTGCATTTTTTTTTTTTTTTTTTTCCTTTTTGAGACAGAGTCTCACTCTGTTGCCTGGGCTAGAGTGCCCTTGTGTCAGCCTAGCTCACAGCAACCTCAAATTCCTGGGCTCAAGCGATCCTCCTGCCTCAGCCTGCCAAGTAGCTGGGACTACAGGGCTGTGTCACCACGACCGGCTAATTTTTTCCATTTTTAGTAGAGACAGGGTCTTACTCTTTCTCAGGCTGATCTCGAACTCCTGAGCTCAACGGATCCTCCCACCTCGGCCTCCCAGAGTGCTAAGATTACAGGCATGAGCCACCACACTGGGCCTCTGCTGCTGCCTTGAGCATTAATATCCTCCGTTCTGTATCTTTTCAGTCCTTATCTCTTCCTGGCACTCTACCCACAGTAAAGGCTCTGTGATTTGCCTAGAGTCCAGAAGTTGTTGGAAAAATGTAATGAACTGATCTGACTGAAGTAAATCCATAAGGAGAGAACTGGACAGTGACAGCATTGGGGGTGGGGGTGGGGGCTGAGGTGGAAAAGGGAACAAAGGGGGAATCTGAGAGCACTGTCTGAGGAACACGGAGAATCATTCAGGCATTTCTCACAAGGGCTAAGGAAGCAAATCGTAGAGCAATCATTCCTGACAAGGGGTGGCTGGGGATGAACAACTTATTAATGGGAGCTGTTTTACCAACCAGAAGTTGTGTAAAGAGCAAAAGGCTAAGAATATAACCTTCTGTCTATAAGAAGAAAAAGGAATACAGCCTTTTGTCTTAGCATGTAACCTTAGCTAAGCATGTAACCTGTGTCTTGATTTGAGGCTCTCTGGCCATTTCCTGACAGACAACAGCCATGTATTTAGCCAGTGAACAGCACTCTGCAGCTCTGGGCCAGATAAAAGAATGAGGCCAGGTGTGGTGGCTCAAGCCTGTAACCCTAACACTGTGGGAGGCCAAGGTGGGAGGATCACTTGAGGTCAGGAGTTCGAGACCAGACTGAGCAAGGGTGAGACTCCCACCTCTACTAAAAGTAGAAAAACCAGCCAGACATGGTGGTGCACAACTGTAGTCCCAACTACTCAGGAGGCTGAGGCAGGAGAATCACCTGAGCCCAGAAATTTGAGGTTATTTTCAGCTAGGCTGACACCATGGCACTGTAGCCTGGGCAACAGAGGGAGACCCTGTCTCAAAAAGAAAAAAATAATAATAATAAAGTGAGACCCATAGTTCCTATCTTCAAGGAGGTTACTAAATCTCCAACTGGGTACCTGGTGACAAACTGAGCCTCCCTGAAAGACCCTGAGCCCTGTTCTACATATCTCAAACCCATATGATGTACACACTTGGAGAAACACCCACTTGCTTTTTTTTTGTTTTTTAATTTTTTAAAATTTGAGATAGAGTCTCATTATGTTCCCCAGCCTGGTCCTGAACTCATGGACTCAAGTGATCATCTTGCATCAGCCTCCTGAGTAGCTGGGATTACAGGGGTGCATCACTGTGCCAGGCAACACCTCTCTTCTTTTTTTGAGACAGAGCTACCACACCTGGCTGATTTTTTCTATTTTAGTAAAGACAGGAGTCTCACTCTTGCTCAGGCTGGTCTCAGACTCCTGAACTCAAGTGATCCTCCCGCCTCGGCCTCCCAGAGTGCTAGGATTACAGGCATGAGCCACTGCCCTGCCTTTTTTTTTTAATTGAAGCCTAACTACTGTAAAACACCCCTCTTCTGAGTACCAAAGACAGGGTGGGCTATGGTGGGGATAGAGGTCAGAGAAGGAGAGAGAAAGAGAGAAACACTATCCTCAATGATAAAATGTTGAAATAAGAAATTGGACTAAATGATCTAGTTTGGTCATTTAGTCCTTTCTAGCTCTCCTATTTTCATATTACTTCATTTAATATTCACAATAACACTATGAAGGTTACTATTATCCTTGTTTTACAGGCAAGGCAATGGAAGCACAGAGAATTTAAGTGACTTCTGCTTAGTCACAGAGATAGTGCCAGACCGTGGTTTCAATCCAGGAAGCCTGACTCTGGGGTATGGCACATAAAAGTCACCAGACCTCAGATGCAGATCTACCCGATATTTAGTTGACTTCTTGTCTTGAAGTCTTAAAAGCACCTCAATTCAACATGTCCAGACTGAATTATCTCTTGCCTGTTCCCTAAATCTAGGCCTCTTCCAGTCCCTGCCTGAATGATGATACCAATGTCCATCCATTCAAGGGCATAAGCCAGAAAATAAGGGTCATCCCCAACACCTTTCTTCCCACCAACCTGTATAAATGCAGTTGGTTTATCTCCTAAAGAGCTGTCGAATTCATCCACCCTTCTCCAGCTCTACCACCTCTATTGCTGGTCAAGACACCATCTCTCACCTGGACATAGCTTAGCCTATATTCACCGCTGCCCTTCTCCTATTCATTTTCCAAGCAGCAGTCAGATGTCCTTTCAAACTTTAAATCTAATTATGTCATTGTTACAAGATAATTTTCCATGGTTTCTTGTATTTCTGCACATTAGCCCTTGTTCTAGGATATCTTTTTGAGAAAGTTTGTACAGTGAACAGACTTGGAAGCTAGAGACTACCTCCCTCCAGAGAGAAGGACAGTTTTGTTTCCAACTCAGCATAATAAAGAATATGTTAAGGCCGGGTATGGTGGCTCGCGCCTATAATCTTAGCACTCTGGGAGGCCAAGTTGGGAGGATCACTTGAGCTCAGGAGTTTGAGACCAGCCTGAGCAAGAGTGAGACCCCATTTCTACTAAAAACAGGAAAAAAAACAAAATTAGCCGGGCATGGTGGCAGGCACCTGTAGTCCCAGCTACTCAGGAGGCTAAGGCAGGAGGATCGCTTGAGCCCAGGAGTTTGAGGTTGCTGTGAGCTACGCTGATGCCACGGCACTTTAGCCTGGGCAACAGAGCAAGATGCTGTGAAAGAAAAAAAGAAAGGGAAGGAGGGGGGGAAGGAAGGAAGGAAACCAAAAAGACAGACTTTTTTTTTTAAAGCACTTAAAAGTCAAAAGATACTTCCGGATAAGACCTCTATGAAGGAAAGGAAACCCACACACATTTTGCTTATTGGGGTTTAGTGTGGCTAACTTCTTAGAAAAATCAGCAAGTAAGATTTGCAAGCCAGCTGCTTCAAATGGCAATTGACATCTGGGGAACTACGCTAGGTGTTATCTCTTTAAAAGCTCTAGATCCAAAGAAGCTGGAAGTTGGTGTTGGGTTTTGTGTTCTCTGGAACCAGACTGTCTGGGTCCAATCCAGCCTTTGCTTACTGGCTTGTGGCATCTTGGGCAAATCCCTTAAGCTCAAAGAAAAATGGGTTCTCTCCCAAAACTAAGAACTGGGCAAACTGTATTCTGCACCTGTGCTTGCAGCTTCAGAAAATCCCTGTTGAGTTGAAAGCAGCTCACTTAAGATCAGAAACTTTCCTTGGGGTTTTGCTTCTTTCACTGTTTGATGGGTTCATGCTTTCAAGTTAACAGGGATGGTGGAAACTACTATTGGGGAATAAAACCCTGTTATTCCAAATAGCAGCCATAAATGTAGCCTCATCATTTACTTCCAGGTGTGTTGTGTTTATGACCCACCCACAAAGGCCTTTGCCTTCCTCCTGTTCCCTTTTCCTCAAGTGCTCTTTGAGTGAGAGTTAGTACACCTGGCACCTTGGCAGTTCCCAGAACAGACACATCCCTCATACCAGGAAAGGAAAGGCTAGGCCTCTGTGAGAACTTTATAATAAATGAATTTTTGGGCCAGCCATGTGGCTCATGCCTGTAATTCCAGCACTCTGGGAGGCTGAGGTGGGAAGATAGTTTGAGCTCAGGAATTCGAGACCAGCCTGAGCAAGAGTGAGATCTCATCTCTACTAAAAATAGAAAAATTATCCGGGCTTTGTGACATGCGCCTACAGTCCCAGCTGTTCAAGAGACTGAGGCAGGAGAATCGCTTGAGCCCAGGAGTTTAAAGTTGCTATGAGCTAGTCTGACGCCATGGCACTCTAGCCCAGGCAACAGAGTGAGACTCTGTCTCAAAAAAAAAAAAAGAAAAAAAAGGAGTCTTTGAAACTATAAGGAACAGCTGGGCACAGTGGCTCACAACTATAATCCCTGCACTTCGGGAGACCAAGGCGGGAGGATCACTTGAGCCCAGGAGTCTGAGACTGCAGTGAGCTATGATTGTGCCGCTGTACTCCAGCCTGGGCAACAGACTGAGATCCTGTCTCAAAACAGAGAATGTATGTCCTTGGTGATTTGTCCTAAGCTTTACAACCTAAGATCTTGAGTCTCCAAAGCTAGCAGGTTAATATGACATTATTACTATCCAGAGCCAGTGATCGATCCTCCACCTGGGGACCTTTTTCTTTTTTAAATCCATGGAGAGACTTCCAAAATACAGTACAGATATTGGCCCTTGGAGCCTATGAATCTGGGTGGGGCTGGGGATGGGTGAAACTTGCATGGTTTGACTGCCCCTAACCCCTCTGAAACCACTGATATAATGGCAAAAGGTTAATAATAGCCAAATCTGTTAAAGTGTTAATATTGCGCCAGTCTCTGTGCTAAAAGCTTTACATGTAAGTTATGTCATCTTCTCTTTCTCAAGGTACATACTATTATTATCCCCAGTTTTCAGAAGGGGAAACTGAGACACAGAGAGTCTGATAATTTGGCCCTGAAGTTGTGAATCACTTTTTTTTGTTTGTTTCTTTTTAAAATATAATGCCTGCTTCAGGATGAAGTTGTGAATCTCAAACTGGGCTCCCAGTTTGCTGGGGCACGGGACATGGAACCTACTGGTGAACCACAAAATGATTTCAAGTGCTACACTCAAGTTATTTTCTATTTTAATATATATTTTATTTATTTATGTTATTTTACTTTATTTTTTTGACAGAGTCTCACTCTGTTGTCCAGGCTAGAGTGCCATGGCATCAGCCTAGCTCACAGTAATCCCAAACTTCTGGGCTCAAGCAATCCTACTGCCTCAGCCTCCCGAATAGCTAGGACTACAGGCATGCGCCACCATGCCCAGCTAATTATATATATATACATATATATATATATTTTTTTAGTTGTCCAGCTAATTTCTTTCTTTCTTTTTTTTTTTTCAGTAGAGACGAGGTCTCGCTCTTGCTCAGGCTGGTCTCGAACTCCTGAGCTCAGACGATCCGCCCGCCTCGGCCGCCCAGAGTGCTAGGATTAAGGCGAGAGCCACCGTGCCCGGCCTATTTATTATTATTTTGTAGAGACTAGGTCTTCCTATGTTGCCCTAGCTGGTTTCCAACTCCTGGCTAAAGCTCTCCTCCTGCCTTTGCCTCCCAAAGTGCTGGGATTATAGGTATGAGCCAATGTACCAGCCCATACTTTATTTTAATATCATTAAATTTGTATTTAAATATTAATGGTATTTAAATCATTTTAATATATTTGAAAAACATTAACAAAACAACGAGATACCACTACATTTCTATTAGAACGGATAATCCAAAACATCCAAACACTTGTTAGAATGGATAATCCAAAACGTAACATCCAAATGGATAATACAAAACATCAATCCTTGATGACAACAAGTGCTGGCCAGGATGTGAAGCAACAAGAACTCTCATGCATTGCTCCTGGGACTGTAAAATGGTACAGCCACTTTGAAAGACAGTTTGGCAGTTTCTTAAAAAGCTAAACATTGTCTTACCATACAATCCAGCAGTTGTGTTCCTTGGTATTTACTCAAAATTAGTTTAAAACCTGTGTTCACACAAAAACCTGCAAACAGGTGTTAACAGCAGCTTTATTCAGAGCTGCCAAAAGCTGGAAACAACCAAGATGCCCTTTGATAGGTGAATGGATAAACAAAGTGTAGTACATCCAACAATGGAATATTATTCAGCAATAAAAAGAAATGAGTCATCAAGCTAATGACATGGAGAAAACTCAAATGCATTTTGCTAAGTGAAAGAAGCCAATCTCAAAAGGCTACACACTGTACAATTCCAACTATATGACATTTTTGGAAAAGGCAAAAACCACAGAAATAGTAAAAGGGTCAGTGGCGGCCAGGTTTTTTTTTTTGCCTGTTTAATTTTTTTTGTATCATTCAGTTGCTGGGGATGGCTAGGGGTTTGAAGAGACAGATGAATAGGAGAAACATAAGGGATGTTTTAGGGTACTTAAACAATTCTGTAAGATAGTATAATGGTGGATACATATACATTCATCAAAACCCATGGAACTATACACACAGAGTGAACTCTAAACTCTGGACTTTATTTAATAATAATGTGTCAATACTATTTAACAGTTTAAAAATACATTAAAAGTATACATTAAACCTGTACTTTCAGGGATATTTTTCTCTGAACAGGAATGAAGTAGGTAGTGCTTCAGTAATCCACTACAAAAAAAAAAAAAGGACTCAAGGGTGACATGCCTAGCGTACCCGGGAATGATCTACCACCCATACTTGTCCAGGAATATGGATGGTACTTATGGCAGGACTGAGATCTTTCACTGACTGTAAACATTGGAAACTACTGGGCTGACAACAGGTCTCAAATAATTAAGCATGTATTCCCTAGGCAGAGAGCATTGGAATTTTCTCAGAAAGAAATGAGAAGCCTCAGGGGGAATAAAGTTACCCTCCCCACTCAGGCATTCCCAGAAGGGGAAAAGCCCCACCCATGCCCACAAAGCTTCCTATCAGCTTCTTCCAATCAGCTTCTTAGTGGCTTTTATGGACAACCCAGGATCACCACATACTTGAGAAAAGCCCTCAGCAAGAGCAAAAAAAAAATTTTTTTTTTTTTTTTTTGAGACAGAGTCTTGTTCTGTTGCCCAGGCTAGTGTGCCGTGGCCTCAGCCTAGCTCACAGCAACCTCAAACTACTGGGCTCAAGCGATCCTCCTACCTCAGCCTCCCGAGTAGCTGGGACTACAGGCATGCACCACCATGCCTGGCTAATTTTTTCTATATATTTTTAGTTGTCCAGCTAATTTCTTTCTATTTTTAGTAGAGACGGGTGGGGGGTGGGGGTGGGGTGTCTCTCTCTTGCTCAGGCTGGTCTTGAACTCCTGACCTTGAGCAATCCTTCTGCCTCGGCCTCCCAGAGTGCTAGGATTACAGGCGTGAGCCCCACGCCCCGCCAAGAGCAAAAATTGTGAAACTGGGGGAAAAAAAAACAGAAAGAGAAATACAAGAAAATAACTAGAAATCATACCTCCAGGAGACACTGAATTTTGTTCCAAAATCAGGAACAGAACGCCCCCCCCCCCAAAATTAACAATCACTAAGAAGAAACCTCTTGTGAACTGAGATATTTATGACCCGAAACAAAGGAACTTAAAGAACTAACGGTAAATTACTCAAGCCAATATCCCTGGACAAGTAAAGCAAAAAACCCACAAAACAAACGACAACCGAAAATAAAAGAATTTGAAGAATTAACAGGCGGGGCACAGTGGCTCTCACCTGTCATTCCAGCGCTCTAGGAATCCAAAGTGAGAAAATTACTAGAGCTCAGGAGTTCGAGACCAGCCTGAGCAACAGCAAGACCCCCATCTCTACTAAAAACAGAAATAGTGGCTGAGCATGCTACACACCTACAATCCCAGGAACAAGCAACATAGAGGTAGAAGAAGCCTTTTCAAACCTCGAGTTTGAGATTGCAAAGATCCCACTGCACCAAAAGCTACATTCTAGGTTATCACAATAAAAAAAAAAAACAAAACAAAAAACCCTCAGTAATGTTAAATGAAAAAAAAAACTAAAAAAACCAAAAAAACCAAACATCAGCGAGCCAGCCAAACAACCTCAACACAGAAAAAAAAAAAATTTCTCAGTACAAAACAGTAAAACTTCATTTCTACACCGTAAGAAAAAAAAAAATACAACTCTCCGTTAAAACATCAATTACAACGGAAAAACCACTCAGACTGCATTCTCTCCCTCCCACTCTCTCGTAGAGAGAAAGCAGGACGATCATCAACAGCAAATGACAGTTGTTGCATCAAAGCAACACCAAGAGCCAGCTTCACGCTCAGAAAAGAACACTACACCTCTTCCTTGTGGTTTCCAGTGCTCTGCACGTTCAGAGAAACTTCTCTAGTAACAAACTATAGAAATGATCCCTGAAAGTATAGTCTTGTTTCTGACTGCACAGCCTCTGCTACGTCTATCGCGGCCGCGCACTTTACAATGACAGACAAATTTTTCTTCTCAAGTCATTTGCCTTTTTTAGAAACTTTTTTTATCTCGTAACAATTCAGTCAAATGTCAAAGTTCACAACACTATTTTCACTTGTAAATTTCCAGAAACTCTTTAAAGCAGCAAGAGACCTCCTTAACATACGGCGTCCCAGCAACCAATCACACGCTGAGTTCTCTGCGTGCGTCTGACTCTCTCCTAACCCCTAGCTAGCTGCGATTACTCACCCAACACAGCAGGCGCCACCTAGGATCCGCAAAAGAAAAGTTATTCGTGCTGCTCGCGCGTCAGCGTGGACGGCCTCCTGCGTGCTGAAGAAGTGAGCCGACAATGATAGCGCCACTGCACTCCAGCCTGCGGGAGGGCGACCGAGCAAGACTCCTTTCATAAAAAAAATAAAAAACGCTGACTTGGAGAGACCAGGTTTCCTTTTCTTGAAAGAGAGAGGAGGGAAAGATCAAAGAGATAGAAGAAGAAATCAACAGAAATAGTGTACACATCTAACACCATATAATGATAATCCTAATCACGATGGTTTACTGAATGTCTACTCGATGGTAAGTGTTTTAATCTATTATCTCATTTCATCCTCTCAACAACTGTAAGAGAATCTGTAGAATAGTTTATTATTTCCCCTATCTTACAGATGCTGGCTACAGCATCTGTCATACAGCTGAGAGAACCACAGTTGGAACGTAAGTCTGTCTCGCACTAAATCAAGTCCCTGTTCTTTCTGGTAAGGCAAAGTGATCTTCTTCAGAAGGTCTTGTAACCGGGTCCATAAGCAAGAAAGTGGTTGGTTTTTTTTCTTTTTTTTTTTTTTAATAGTATTTTTAGTTCCCTCATATTTCAAATGAGTTTCCAGAGTTCACATAGTGCCTAGGTCTGGCTGCTCTAAGTGGCGTTCGCAGTGAGTTTTATCTCAACACTGGTAGCTTAGCGACTGCAGTTTCAAAGTAGACAGAAAATAGAGAGCTCTCAGTAAGATTTAATGACCAAACGTTTATAACTTTGTTGTACTAGTACATTCCTTTTGAGATTTTTCCCAGAAATGGTGGAACCTCCTTACAGCCATGAGATAACTACAAAGTCTTTCACTACCTGTTTGCCCAAAGATGACAAATGATACCCTACCAGAGGTTGTGCTCAAGGACCCACTGAGCCTGCACACAAGACTGAAAGAATGACTAATATTAACCCCTAACTCATTATAATACTAAAATCCCTGCCCTGGGAGGGACTTATCCACCCTTTTCTAATCATGGGATGTATGTACTAGTATGATTTCTCACTGTGCTTGCGCCACCCCAAACAGGTAATGATGCTCACTCCCCTCATGCATTATTCATTTCACCTCCAGAAAAACCCCTGACCCTGCTGGTAAGGGAGGCAGATTTCAGGCAGTCCATACCTCCCACCTCCCAGTAGATGCATCTCCTGAAATAAATCCTTTCTTCCTTGATAATCATCCTCGTCTCAGTAATTGGCTTTCGTGTGGTGAGCAACAGTGAACTCCCCTTGTGGACTGATTAACAGTCTAGTCTCCAATCAAATCCATTTCTATAATAAAGCACTAAATACATCATCCCTCAAAGTTCAGTCTGAATGATTCATCTTCCTGGCTTCTAAATCCCAGAGAAAGCCTACCCATTTATTTCTAGCAAAAGTTAGTCCCAGTTTCTCCTCAATGGACATACTCCATATATGATAGTGTGTAACTGTTTTAGTTACTTAACTTCCTGCTGTAAACTTCATGCCAGGAAACACACACAGTGCCACCTGGACATTCACATGGTGCCACATTCTGAATCAACCACATTTTTTTTCTTTTTCTTTTTAATTAGAGACAGGGTCTCACTATGTTGCCTAGGCTGGCCTCCAACTTCTAGGATCAAGTGATGCCTCAGCCTCCCTAGTAGCTGGGGTTACAGGCCTTTGCCACGTGGAAACCACACTTTTTATTACATCATAGTAGCAAGCCTAGTAAGACCATCAGCTTGTAAGGATGCTTAGTCTTCTCATCAAGCACCTCTCCAAACAGAATCTCCTTATAGACAGCCCTCTTTAAAGACACCCAAATGCACTGTATTTAATTTCTTCAAAAAAAGAAGAGTGTTGGGGAAATCTGGTCAGGTCTGAGATGTATCTCCTGGTTCCAGAGCAGTTCCTTACATCTTTAAGTTATAAAGTGCCTTCCAGTCACTTTCATCCAAGAGCCCTATCTCTGGTCTAGGCCCTTCCATGTCTAAAACTTTTCCATTCTCCATTCCTCCAACCTTTGTGGAAACCCCTGACCATCCATGCCATCCCTTGGCCTCCTATGAGCAAATTCTCCAACTTCTCATGGGTGTGACCATCACTCTTGCATTCTAAGACTTAGCTCATGTCAACTCTTGCGGAAGCCTTCCTTGACCTCCCCTGGTAACGCTGACCACTATGTGTTTTGTGTCCCTCATTATCTTTGTATGTGCCTCTACACAGCTCACTCTGTTACAAATACATTTACTTCCCCCTACTAAACTGAGCTCTCTAAAAGCAGGAACATGTCATATTTATCTCTGTATCTCCAGCCCCTTGCCTGGCACAGTAAATGCCCAGTTAATGCTGATCAAACGAATGAATGATGAATCAACAAATGTATTGTTCCCTCCTTCAGCCTGACTACCGACCTGACTGCTGGGAGCCACTGACTGTTGGGTTTTCCCAACAGGAAGCAAGGTCCTTGTCAGTAGGGTTCCTGGCACTCTCATCTTGCCTATCCTTAGTTTCAAATTTGTTCGTGCGGTCCTGACCTCTATTCTGAGCTGCTGGCTCAGATATCCAGCTTCTATCTGATACTGCACTTAGCTGAATCACAGGTACCTCAAACTCAGCCTGCCCAAACTGACTTCCAACAGCTCCCTCCCAAACTTATTCCTCTTTCAAGCAATAATACCACTTTCAACCCAGCAGGTAAAAAAAAAAAACAAAAAAACCTAGCTGGGTGAGTGGGTGCAGGCCTGTAGTCGTAGCTACACAGGAGGATTGCTTGAGCCCAGGAGTTCGAGTCCAACATGGGCAACACAGTAAACCCTGTCTCGAAAAAAAATGTCAGTCATCCTACTTTTTCTCTCTCCTGTCACATACCTCATAGCCTCCTGCAGCCACACCAACGATTTAGAAATGTAAATCTGTTCATACCTTTGACATAAGAAATATCGGTTGGGTGTTATAATCCCAGCACTTTGAGAGGCAGAGGCAGGAGGATTGCTATTTTTTTTTTTTTTTTGAGACAGAGTCTCACTCTGTTACCTGGGCTAGAGTGAGTGCCCTGGCATCAGCCTAGCTCATAGCAACCTCAAACTCCTGGGCTCAAGCAATCCTCCTGCCTCAGCCTACAGAGTAGCTGGGACTATAGGCGCATACAACCACACCTGGCTAATTTTTAGTAGGGATGGGGTCTCACTCTTGCTCAGG